>MPUH01000055.1:0-130102 GCA_001970955.1 Stentor coeruleus
AAATTTAGAAAATGAATTACTGCATTAATTTATCGCACTGCGTTAATAATGAGTCAAAATTCTTGCTATAACTTTATGAAAAAAGCTTCTATTGACTAAATAATTTCAACTGGCAAATTTTAATGTTCCAAAGCGTGGTGGGAAGATTTCAAACAGCAAAATCAATCGCATATTTAAAAGTTAACGCATTAAGCTATTAGACAAGGTCATAGACTAGTTAGGATATTGTTTTCAAAAAATTATATGCTAAACCAAAGATTGTTTTTTTTAATTAAATCTGTAAAGTTTTATTTCTAAAATCAATCTCATTCTTGTTAAGTATTCTAATAATAGTAGTTTCTCCTTCCTTGCTTATTTTATTTTCAAAGTCTTGAAGATTTTCCCTCCACCTCTTTCTGCCTAGTTTATTGATTTATAGAATTGATCTGCAGTATCACAAAACATTTCAAAAAGCTCCTTTATCAACTCTAAAATACTCAATAGTTTCAGGTGAACAGCTCTGAAGAAATTTTCTATGTCCATGATTTTTCTTACAAAAAATTAGTTATTTATATCCGCCTAATTACAAGTTCAGCAAGAGCTTTATTATCTTCTGTTTATAAGATTTTCTTTTAATCTACTAAAAATTTCATTCATTACATAACTAAGAAATTTAGCATAAGTAAAGGATTTATTAGGGCTAAAAGATTAAAGATAACCAATTGAAATTCTCCATTATTATCTTTATTGAAGCCACAAGAATGTATGCAGTAAGTATTTGCTAATGATTTGCCGAAGTCAAGATTAATATCGATCATCATAAAACGAGTGCAAATTCTGGAGTTGTGCATGAAACACTAGGAGGAATGGAATTGAATCTTTGATAATGTCAACAAAAATTTTAATCACACTTAGATTTTTTTGGTAGCATTCAAAAAAATAATAAACCCCTTAGCAATGTTAGACCTACAACTAATACTAAATTAGTTAATAAGCCTTTTTCTCTGTTATGTCGTTGAATAATTTTCAGGGAAGAAAAAATAGTTTTTAGCAACAAGGAACAAGTATTCAATAATAAATCTAAATATGTCTGATAATTTTATTATTATATCTTGATGATCCAGGCCCATTTCTCTCTAAATATTTAGAAAAAATTAATACATTCTAATGGGAAATTCAAATTAATTTTATCACTTCATTTTCAAATTTGATGTGATAATCTTGAATTTAGTTCAATTCTATCGTAGGGTTGATTCGACTATTATCACATAAAATTTTAAAGAATACTTATATGATAAAATTAATCCCTTTCAGTTGATATTAAACATAATCCAACTCAAAATACAACCAAAGTCACAAAACTATATTATGCATTAATAAATATTTAAAAGCATTAGTACATTTATGTCCGGTTTATGATTCTAATAATATTCACATCTTCAGATTTGCTTTTTTTATGATGTCCTTTTACTCTAGAATTCACAAGAAAATTTGGAGGCACTCCTCTAATTAAATCCTTTTTAAAAATAACAATTTTCTCATTAAACCATTTTTTTTTGACTGGTGGACAAACAGCATTTTGCAAAAATTTGCCCCTTAATTTAAACTGCCCATCACTGTTTCTTGAGCTGTGAAATGATTCTGTAATTTTTTCTGGAGTTTTTTTTGTCATATTATTTCCAATTGTCTTAGGTGCATTAAAACCCCAAAGTTTATATTGAATATTCTTTTGTTTTGATATAGAAAAATTTGTAGTATCAAAACAATTTTTTACTTTTTCATCAAAACTCAAACTTTCAAAAGCATGTCTATATTCTTCAGTGGCATCACCATAAAACTCTGAATCTTTTTTATTTGGAACAACATCAATAGTCTTACAAGTAAAGTCATCCAGATGCTGTGACCTATTTTCAAGCCACTCTTTATTAATAAAAAAATTCTTAGAAACATCATCTGAAATATCAGCTCTAACTAGCTTACTAATAAAATCTCCTTTAGTTACATATAGTACTTCAGCGATAGCCGATATACACATACAAGAAAATTTTCTATAGTCAATCCCACACAAAATCTCCTCAGCTCCAAGTACTTCTTTTTCACTTTTAATAACCAAATCCACAATTTTACTATGACAAGTCGAGGCTCTGAATTTCAAATTTTTCTTATGATCCTTCATCATCGAAACATCATAATTTTTCTTTATAGCCTGAGTTATCTTAAAATCACCTTTTTTAACGAAAAACACTGCATTTGGTACCTCAAACTGCTTATAAAGAAACTGGTCCTTATTCAATACTTTAATCCTAAATAAAGAGGCAATCCTCATTATATTCGCTTTTGGCCAGTTCTGAAACATCGATACCGTATGCAGAAACTCACAATTTTCATGATTGATTTTATTTTTGATATCTTGAAACACTTCTAAAAATTCCTTTTTCCCCATTGTCGCAACTAATAAATTAGTCTTAGCAATAGCATTAATATACCGTGGTTTATCATTAAAAAAACACTCATAGCCAAAATCTCCACCCACAGTTAAAGATTTGGCTTCAGTATGACTACCAAAATTATCTCCTTGTAGGATAAATTCAATAAGTCCAGCATTTTCCAGTTCAATTGGATTTTTTATTAACTTTTCATTATCATCCTCTTGACAAAAAACACTAATTCTATGCTTTGAATACTCATTCATCATATCAGAAGTTATATTAACAAGCCTATTTCTTGTTCTAAGATTAGGTCTTTTATCATCAATTGACTTCTCAGATGAATCTGAATTCGCATCATTACTTTCATCATTTTTGTTTTTGTTGTTGTATAAAAATGATACAGTCCCTTTGAGGATTATATAGTAATTATTATCATAGTCACCTTTTTCATACAAAAATTGTCCTTTAATGAATTTCATAAGCTTTAAAGTTTTGACACAGGCTATATGAATAGCATTAGTGTACTTCATTCTTAGTCTTGATAGGAAATTTGCCCCAGCCATTATTTCAGAAAGCTCAGCTAAGATATCTTCAGTTTTTTGCCCTGTGGGGATTTTAAGGATTTCTCCAGCCCGTTCCCAATTGAAGATAGTATTAGTCATTTTAGGTTAATATAATTATCTTATAAGCAGATTAAGAATAATTTATCACGTTCTAGTGAGCGCCTTATAAACAGATATGATTTTAATGCTTTTAAAATTTTTAATTTTTAGATGTGAAGCTGAGATATGAGAAAAAAATTTAGTTAGGGGATATAAGAATGTTACTTGGAATATAATGGATTTAAGATTTTACTTGATTCTCAAAATGGTAAACTTTTCTTATTATCCATAGTCTTGCATAATTTTAATATCTTATAATTAGAATTATGTCTTTTTCCTTTTAGTTTATACTTTCTTTCGTTTGATTAGAAATTTAGTTCCAAATTTGCTGTTCTCGTTTAATAAGCACTTTGAAGCTTTTGTTTTTAGCTTGAGTAACTTCAATTTCTTTTTCTAAATAACTTTTCTCAGCTTCAAAAGGGTTTTTGGCTTCTCAGATACGAGGCTTGAGAGGAAAATCGTTCTTGATAGCTTTTTATTTGATTAGAATATATTACAATAAGTCCTTCAAGGTTTTTTTCCCTTTGCCGAAGCTAGGTAGAGTCTTGAAGAAGCAGGCTTTCTTAAAGTTCCTGTGGAGAAAATCATGAAACTTTCAAATATTGTTTTCTGACTCAACCTTTAAGCTTTTTTGTGGAGAATCGTAAGTTCATATGAATTCGCAGGGTATTTTTCATCAACCATCCCAGGCTAAATTTTGAATTTCTGAAGTTTAACTATAAGTTTTGCGCTTTTATAAGTTTTTTAAAGTATTTTCATTCTTCATTAAACTTTCTATAGGCCTTCGAGGCTTAGTTTTGACTTCTAATATTTCATTTATTTGAATCAGTAGCTTTTAAGGTTAAGCTCAATTTCTTATTTGAGTATTTTGAGTTCTATGCATGAGTCTGAGAAATGTCCATTAGGACTCCTAGAGTTAGAGCTTAGATATTGCATTTTGTTATAAATGCTAAATTAATCTCTAGATATGATTTTACTTTTTTTTTTGATTTCTTATTTGAGTATTTTGAGTTCTATGCATGAGTCTGAGAAATGTCCATTAGGACTCCTTGAGTTAGAACTTAGATATTGCATTTTGTTATAAATGCTAAATTAATCTCTAGATATGATTTTACTTTTTTTTTTGTTGATTATAAAGTAATGATTTATATAATCATGATAGCGAAATGAACTTTAAATTTGACTGAGAAAAATCAAACAACTAACTCCAAACAATTTTTTAGCTCATACTTGAGTAGTTGATTTCATCTTTGTTGATTATAAAGTAATGATTTATATAATCATGATAGCGAAATGAACTTTAAATTTGACTGAGAAAAATCAAACAACTAACTCCAAACAATTTTTTAGCTCATACTTGAGTAGTTGATTTCATCGATTCTACCTTTAAAAATAAATAAATAAGTTAAAGTTACTGATGATTTTACTGGGAAATGGAAAAATTGATTACTATTATTATTCTGAACATATAAAAATGTGTATTAATCGTTTTATTTAATATATATATATAATACATCCACAACTTATATTTTTACAAATTATGAATCCTAGCTGAAATCAATAAAGTATCTCTAAGCACAAATCACTCCTTATCCCCAAAATATTAAAGTTAATCATGCGAATTTTCCACCCTAGTATTGCTTTTAATCAATACTCTTAATTTAATTAGCTTAAACTTAAATCATATACAAAATCTTACCCATCCAGCACATAATTTCAGCCAATTTTCTACATTCCTCTTTATTAAATACTTAAAAAGTCTGCATCGAACCATTTTATCTAAAATCGTCATGATAGCACACAACTGTATAAAAATACACTCATATATATATTCACTGTAATAATGGATACTAATAAGATAAGACTGAATGGGTTCAAAATGCCATTTCACCTTTATCAGCTCTCAAGTTGGCTATACCTTGTATTATGCATTGCTGAGTATTATATATTTCTCTTCCCTTTTAGAAGAGATGAAGACTTTTACTTCCTTTCATCGATGTTTGATTTTAGCTTGATTCTTGTGCTATTTTTCGGATTCCTCACGACTAAAAGTGACCCTACGGATACCTTGGTCAGAAGTTCATGGAATAATGCTATGCAAGCTGGGGATTCACAATGTAATTACAAGTGCATGATATGCAACGCACCGATTTACAGAAAAAGTAAACATTGCATGGATTGTAATAGATGCACTGAAGATTTTGATCATCATTGTAAGTGGCTAAACAATTGCATAGGCAGGAAAAATTATCGAGTTTTTTGGGCTCTTCTTTTATCATTCCAAATCAATCAGGCTACGCTTTTAGCTTCAAGTATTATTTTTACTTATTATTGTATTGAAAACCCTGAAAAAATCGAGCATCTTACCAAAAGTGCTTATCACCTTGATGGGTATGTCTCTTTAGTAGCAATCAACATTATTTTTTCAGTATTCTCTGCTATAATAGTTTTCACAAATGGCTACTTGATTTGTTTCCATATCTTTCTTAAGTTCAAAGGTGTTACAACATATGAGTATATAATTTATAAAAATGCCATGAAGAAAAAGAAACCATGCATTCGTCCTGAAATCGACTCGAAAAGATTTTAAATTATAGGCTTTAGGCTTAGTAAGCTGTAGATTATTATTGATTAGTATATAAGTTATTTATGATGTTTAATACTGAGATTGTTTTGCGATTAGTCAGCTAAATTTTGAATAAATTTGTTATGTTATAAGAATATTATTGAATAATTTTATATGGGTTATATAAAGATTAAATTGTTTGTGTAGCACTTTTACTATGATATTATAGATGAGAATGATTATTTTTCGATATTTTTCTTGTTTATGTTCAAGATTTTTATGATGTTATAAGATTCTGATAAAAGAGTTTGTCTTGCTATTTTTTTGTCCTAAGAAGTTATATACAGATTGATATTGGCTGATACTGGTTTTATAGCAAACTGTATTATTTTTATAAATGCACTAAGAGTTTCAGAGTTTTTTATATTGTATATTTTTTATTGATATATGCATGCATTAAGACATTTTATGTATTAGAAATTATGTGTTAGTATTAAGATTCACTAAATTGTATAGATAATCAATCCAGAAAAAAAAATTATTGTGGTTGCTGTGATATAATAATGTTTGAGTTTTTCATAAGTTACATAAAATCAATAAAATTTGTAAATTTATAGTTATTTTTTCAAAAAGTGTTATGAAAATATTATAAGATTACAGTTGATATCAGTCTAAATATAGATATATAAGATTTAAAATTATGATTTTACTTAAAATGCAGATATTAATTGTATATAGTTATACTTTAGTCTAACCATGAAAATTATATTTATACAACATCAAAGATTCAATGAAAATTGTTATAAAATCGATGTAAAAGCATAGTAAAACTAGCAAAAGATAAGCAAAAATCAATATCATGTTTATGTAATTATCCAAAATCTATCTTAAAGGCAACAAATTAAATCAAAATAATATAGGAGACATACTTCGAAATTATAAAATCTTATACTAAATAGCATTTTACTAATATTTTAACCTTTACTCATAAGCCTTTAAAGCTAAGATTTTTATATAAAATAAAAATCCATTTAGATATTTTATATTATATAAATGCTTTCAATGGAAATTTTCGAGCTTAGGGATTGCATTTTTTCTAGTGTTTATGAGGAAATTTTTTCTGGCAATCCAAATACTATGAGCAAGTAATTTATATATAGTGAAGAGCTTGAAGATTTATTAAGCATAGCAAAAAACCAACTCACATTTTATGAATCTATATCAAATGACTGCTCTGTTGAAGTTTATAAACTGAAAAATGACATTTCTAAGCTCAAATCACACAAGACTATAGCGTCTGATGAACGTGATAAACTAGTTGCAGATAGTGAAGCTTGTAAATCAGCCTACTACGAACTGATTAAGCAAAGGGATTGCCTCGAACACTCACTTGTAAAAATAAAAGAAGAGCATAGCAAAAATCAAGACCTATTAGAGAGCCTAATGTACGCATTAGATAAACGTAAACAAGAAATTGACAGAAAAGAAAGAATGCTACAAAATCTTCTAGATGAATACAAAATCATAAGTGAAAATCATCAAGTCCGAAAAGATATACGAAAAGAAGTCCGGAAACCAGACCTTTTAAAAAAAAAAGATACACCAAAAGTTGACATAAAACCTTTCCCTGCAAGTTCATTCAGTTTTAATTTTGGATTAAATAAAAACAATCAAAGTAAAGACCGTGTTACAGTGAATCGGAGCTTTAATAATGGGGAAATGTCTTCAAGAAGTAGTAATGTTTCTAATAACACTTCAATGATTTTGGATTACTGTGGCTTTATAAAATTATTATATATAGTTTTTGCATTTGA
The DNA here is from genome assembly GCA_001970955.1 of Stentor coeruleus. Classification (NCBI taxonomy): domain Eukaryota; phylum Ciliophora; class Heterotrichea; order Heterotrichida; family Stentoridae; genus Stentor; species Stentor coeruleus. The sequence continues at coordinate 7,451 of MPUH01000055.1, forward strand.
TAAAATTGATTATGAGTCTTTTATTTGTAATGATAGGATAGATATAAGGATATTGGGAAGATTTTATGTTTGAATTAGGATTAGGGGCAATATTTTATATAAGAATAACGCTTTTTTATAAATCTCAAATCGTAATTTTACCTTATTTTCATATAACTTTAAATACTTCTTTACTATAATGAAATCTAATATTTATAAAACTAAAAGCAGCCTTTCATCAAAACTTTATTGTTATAGTCCATAAGGCTATATGTAATAGGCACAGTTAATTAAAGATCTTATCTGCTTTAAATAATTTAAAAGCTTAATTCAAACGCACATTAAAGTAAATCATTATCTAAAATGCTATTAAGCACAATAAGCACATCAATAAATGATTTTTTTAAACCAAAACTAAATTTAGAAAAATTACAAAAATTATCTCTAAAACAAAAGCTAGACTAATCCTTAAAACCTGTGGATATGAATATGATTAAGCTTAATGGAAAAGTAATGAAATGCTATAAAGGAAAATTGTTAAGTTTAGTAATAACAATAAAAAAGATAGCGAACCTCATATGTTTAATATACTATCAAGTAAGAAGATTAATTTTATCACTATGGATCCTCAAAGAAAAATATAGAATTGTATAAGTTTATAATTTATATTCTAATAAAGGAGTTGACTTTAGTATATTTTTCTAAGCTTTTATGCTGAATAATAAATATATCAACTTTAAAAAAAGAAGTATATATGTAAGTTGATTAAATAACCGTGAAGATATAATCGCAGAAGTAGAAGCTGCGCGTAATTTTGAATCTATCCTTGATTAAACTAGCGTTTCTTACACACACCTTGGTATGATCTACGGAAAATACTCCTATGAAGATAAAATTAATAGAATGATATATGCACTTAGCTTCAAATTGCTCCAAGTAAATTGTATATAAAGTAACAAATCTTTAAATTTTCCGATAAATTAAAAATAAACCCAAGTGAGCTTCATTTAAAAAACTTTTTGTTCTTGGGATACAGATGAGCCATGAAAGTTCACATGAAAAGCTAAGCATTTATAAGAAGTGCAAGATGAAAAAGGGAAAGGCACTTTGAATAGAGAAGAAATTGAAGAGCTGGTGAGGATACTAATAGAAATACCTGTAGAAGTGAATCTGAAAATAATGACGAAATGTGAAGTAAATAATGTATTCGAGTAGTATTTGAGGAATTATTTAATGAAATTGAGGAAAGGATAGTGCGGTTAATGGGATAATTGATGAAAGTGATGAGGTTAATAGTGAGGAACTTATTAGAAAAATGATTATTGGTAAATAAGCCTCAAGATATTCATAGTAAAATATTTTTGTTCTGCATTGTCTTTTGAGTTTACCTTTGGCACTTATTTTGAAATTACAAGAAGTGTATAGCCAAACATATTTATCATTTGAGATTTTATTTGCACATAAACTGAATTTTTATTACACTATTAAAAATAGTTATGAATTAGTCCTGTTATAGCATATCATATAATTGCAGTAACTGATGATTGAATTCTTCAAAGTGACTAAAAAGAGACTAGTTTTGTTTTGTTATCATTTGTGGAAGAATGTCAGCCTCTGGGACAATGAAAATTTTATTTTTTTCCTTCCTTCTTGATATTATTAACTTATAATTTAACTGAAATATGCAACGATAATAGACTATCACTTAAATGTTAATTTCTGACCAACTGTTCATAAAGAGCCTTTTTCTATATATTCCTCATTTGCATCCTTATCTTGTAGCTATAAATCTATAAGCTTCTAACACCCATACTGATGATTTAAAAAAAAAATCAATCTAAGTAAAATTCAATATATTAAACCTAAAGAATAAACTGATGATTTAAAAAAAAAATCAATCTAAGTAAAATTCAATATATTAAACCTAAAGAATATCAATATGAGTATTTTTATTTCATTTCCTAGGGTCAATAATCTTCATGAATGAAATTCTCAAAAAATATCATCCACTTATGTTTATTAACATTATTTATACAATTCTTAAAGGACTATAAGGTATACAAAATCTATATGAAGATCTAGAAGTATGTTTTTATCCCATCATATGATGCGAATGGCTTATAAAACTTCTTTTGAAAAAACAAAATGTGCCGATTTCAACAAAGTAGTTTAAATCAGAAAAAACCATAGTTTATAGATTCTATCTTTTAACGAGTTTATGAGAAAATATTCAAATTTGCAGGGCAGAGTTGTATTTAGTTTGATACATACAATTCATTTTCACAGTTTTAAGAACTCTAGGATTTGAAGAGAAAAATAAACAATTTTATCTGAAAATGCTTTTTGTGTAGGGTTGATCTCAGAAATCAGTATATTTTGTAAGTTTAATAAAAAATCTTTCTTTTTTTTCAATAAAAAATTAAGTACTCCATACTAAAACTATGTTTATTAAGTTAAGCTAGTTTTTAATATGCACATAAGGCGGGGACATACCAAAACTATTAGTCATCTCATAACTTCCTGGTCCTGGGACTTTTGGCAGACTATTAGAAGTCCTTTTGCTGCTACCAAACCTCCAATAAGGTCCAGTCAATGTTGAGTTTTTTATATAAGTCCCAGGTCCTGGTGAATGTTCTGCATCCTTTTCAACTTGTCCAACACACTTCTGACTTTTCCCAACAACCCAAGCTGGTGATCTATCTGAAGTTAACATAGTACTAGGCTTATAATTCCCTGGTCCAGGAACATTATACCTAAGTTTCACATTAAATTTTGGTCTAAAACTAAACGAAGGGCCATCTTTTTTCGGTTTAATCTCATAAACTCCTGGTCCAGGTACTGAATTCCTTCTAGTACTATAATATCTATCAGCTCCAGTTTTCCTATATATATATCACACAAATTATTTCCTTTAAATGCTTGTGAATCAGTATTATATGCACCTGGATTAAGGTTTTTTTGACCTCTACATATAATAGTACCTTGGGGATCCTTGTGATAAAGGAGTTTTATATGAATTTGAAGCAAAAGTGTCAAAAGTTCGGTTAAAATTGTCACGGCCTGTTTTACCAAGTCTGCTTGAAGGTTACAATGTCCATGCTGGGGTTGAAATTGTTGACTGTGGCGAGTATGTTCCTGGACCTGGGGTCTGGATTTCTGCTGATAACGGCACTCGTTGAGATGTACCGAGACGATATTTTGGACTTGAAGTTAGGACTGAATCTGTTGGTGAATAGGAACCTGGACCAGGATAATTTTCTAGGTGTGGGTGGTATTCACGACCCATATTTTGGACTTGAAGTTAGGACTGAATCTGTTGGTGAATAGGAACCTGGACCAGGATAATTTTCTAGGTGTGGGTGGTATTCACGACCATGTATTGAATAGAATGGAGGTGTTTCTTTCATTTTTATTGTTTGATGCTTTGAAACTTTGGGTGTTGGAAGAAAAGATTAGGCTATGGATGTAATTGAAAGAGATAATGAGGATGAAGATTTGGAGTTTATCTACAAATGCAATTGAGGTGATAGGTATATTAATAGGGATATATAGAAAATAAATCTGTAAGTGGTATATGTTATATTGCTATATAAGTAAAATTTGCTTAGTTTTACTTAAGTAATTTTTATTTTTTTGATATGAAGATTATATCATAAACAGATTTATACTCGCTTTGTTGTAATAAATATCAAATACAAAAAGTTTTATCCTTAATGTAATATTGATGATTTTCTTAGAATTTTATAAGAAATCCCATATCCACAATAAACCCTTTAAATACTAAACATCATACAACTTTCTATTATTATATATTTTTTTATTCCCAGTCTAAAAATCTAAATATTCAGTTTAACTAATCGCTATAGCTTATTCCATAGGCTTTCTTGATTAAGACTTATTTTTCTCTAATACAACAACTTTTTATAATCAGCTAATGCCAAAAATCTTTCTTGCTTATTCTTTTTAAAGCAGATGAAAACTTCGCTATATAATAGAAAGCGTTGAAAGCTTATGGGATTAATGGAGATTAGTTGATAGAAGTAGTTGATAAAGGAGTTAATATAGAACCAAATAGTATTGTGTAAAGAAAATTAAAGATATTGATGCTTATTATAGGTATTTAGCTTGAGGTATTTGTTTTATATGGAGAATAAAAGTGAAGCAGTAGTAATGAATACAATTTTTTTATAATCCTCTTCAAATAACCGAATTTCTTTTTTCACTCTTTAGCCACAACATTAAAACTATACCTTTTCTTCAGTTTCTGCAAATCATTAGTAATTTTTTAATTAATCACAGTCTTCCATAATTTATATTTAGTGTCTACCTTCGAAAGCACTAAAGCTTTGCTTAAATATTCAATAGCTTTTGGGTAGTTTTGCTGGCATCATTTCAGCCGAGCAATTTCTAAAAGCATATCATAATTTTTTCTAGTATTTTTATTAATTTCGACGCTTTTGCTTTCATATTTTTCAATAACTTACCTTTAAGAATAAACCACAGAAAGCTAAAATACGTTTATAGCTTAAAAGCATTATTATTTTCATTATCTTCATGAATTAAATTTTGAAAATAATTTAAACAAGTCTCATCAAGTTTTTCCCCTGCTGCTTTGTCGAATTCTTCTGAGTTGAGCTCAGAAACAAAAACTTCTTATTCGATTTTATATGGTTTTTACTTGCTTTTTAATTGAAAAATTCTGTTTTTACTAGAGATTTGTATTGAGAATTTAAGTAAGTATATGAGTTCATCAGAGGAGTAATTAGATTTTTTTTATATTTGGGTATGATTTAAAAGCATTAATACCAGATTTGAATCTTAGTTTTCATTTTTATATGAAATGATAGAATTAATATTATTAGCAATAAGATTTATTAGGATTATAGATTGTATTTTGTGTTACGTCGGATGAGGATTCTGATTGGGTTATCTTTTTTTTTCAGTTCAAAACCTTCGATAGAGTCTTGATTAGTTTCTAATGACCAGAGTTCATTTGTTGCAAAACTGCTTAAGTTCATACCTCCGAAACACAAAAGTTTGCTTCCAATGGTCGCACATGCCACACCCCAGCAACTAATTGGCAATAAGCCTACAAGATCTACAGTTTCCCAATGAGAAGTTGTAATATTAAAAGCTCCGATTTCATCAACATGACTCTGTCTACATCCTGCATATAATTCATCATTTCTCCCTCCAACAATAACAACATATTTACCACACAATCCCATTGAATGTCCATGCCTAGCAATAGGGAATTTTCCTGACCCTTCAACCCTGATAATCTTCAGCATATTTTTATCGCTTTTCGAGTTCTTCTTCACTGTCTGTAGCAAAAACATATCATTCAACACCCTCCTTTCCCCATTCATCCCACCAAAAATATAAATCCCACAATTCTTCCTTGTGAAATCTTCATCATAAATCACAGGCAAGTTAAAAATCTCACAATTATTAACCTTAAACATAGCTTGATGATAAACACTACACATAGAAAAAGAATGTCTTGGTCCAGGTTTTACCGTATCTTTAGAAAACTTAGGTGTAAACCATTGCATAGTATCTAAATTGACTCCATGAAAATCAGCCAAAGTATTATTATCATTACCAATTCCACCATATATAATAACAGTACATCCAATAATAGCTGCACTATGATTTCTTCTTGGATCAGGTAATCTACCTATTGGTTTATGTGTTTTCCAATGTAAACTTTGTGTGTCTAATATATGTAATAAAGGTGAACAAGTTCTTGCATGAAGAATAGTGTTAAAAGCTCCTGCTCCACCATAGACTACTAAGTAATTTTTGTAAGGTAAAGTTATATGACCATCTCGAGGCTCAGGGACTTCAAGATCTTTTGGGGTTGTGATAGTATCCCAATGTAATGAATCATATTTTAAGCACTTTAACTCATTTAGTCTATCTCCTGATTGGCCACCAAAAAGATAGATATCGTTACCTATTACTGTTAAAGTACCACCTACACGACTTGCTGGAGTATTGCCATAGGTTCTTTTTATAGTCCAGGAAAATATTATTGGCTTAGTTTTCGGGGTTTTGTTTGGCTGGTCTGAACATTCGTTTTTAGGATGTTTGGAGTATTTTTGAGCTAAGAGGTCTAAAAAACCTAATGATGGACTTGGGATAAGATCTTGAGGTTTAAAAGATGGGCTTAAGATTGTTTTGGTGGACATTTCAAAATTCTGACTAAGGTTACGTGGAGGAGATAAGCGTGTTGTTGGACCTATACGCATACTTAACTGGAGCTTGGGAAGTTTTGGTAGTTTTAAGTCTTCATGAAAAAATCTTGGACTACGATTTGGTAACATCATTTTATTTTTAATTAGTTTAAAAATTCGGGTGTTAGGTTTGCCGATTATGGGGTTTGGGATTTTTATTTGGAAGATTTTTAAATTTACCTTTAAATTGATGAGATTTTTTGACGGCGGAGTTGCTGATGATGAAATTGGAGATTTTTTTGTGATTTTATAGAGATTTGGTATTGCTTAGGGCTTTGGTTTTATGGATGTTTTGAAGGTGGGAATTTTATTAGATTTGGGATTTTTTTGGGTTTTTCAGACTTAAAGATTTTTGATATGGGCTTTTGTATAAGATTTTGAAGACTAGAAGCTGACTTTTAAGGATTTTATTATGAAAAAGAGATTTCAGGATACTTTTTGGGGTTTTAGGATTATTAGGATAGATTTAGATATTAATCTTCAGATATAGAGTGACAAAAAATGGCTTGTAACTGTGAGTTTTTATAGAAAGCCTCTTCGAAATTTTGGTCAAAGAATATTTTTCGTCTGAGATTCTTCTTAGGAAGATTCAGAGTTTCAACACCTAGGGCTGAAACAATGAAGACCTTGCTTGATTTTTTGCTTATAAAAATTTTGGTATAAATCTCCGGCCTCTCTATCTTTACAACAAACTCCTTTGTCATATTTTTCAAATTCCAAACTCTTATAGTTTTATCATCAGATTCACTAACCACAAATCTATTATCATTAGTAATTTCAACACATGTAACACAATCATTATGACCTTCAAAAACCATCATAGCCTGTCTATCACCCAAACTCCAAATTCTAATCGTTTTATCATCAGACCCTGATACAATAATCTTACAATCACTCGTAATTCCAAGACAATTAACACTCCCTTTATGCCCTTCAAACACATTTTCAAGTCTTCTCTCCACAATATTCCATATTCTTAAAGTCATATCATCAGCTCCAGATACTATAAATTTATTATCTCTAGTAATTTTAATACATTTTACAATCCCAGAATGTCCTTCAAATACAAATTCCTGCTTTTTTTCTAATAAATTCCATATTTTTATAGTTTTATCATCAGATCCTATTATGATAAATTTATTGTCACTTGTTATAGCAAAAGTACTTATTATACCGATATGTCCTTTGAATATAGTTTCTTCTTTTTTATCTATGAGGTTTATAACTTTTAGGGTTTTATCTAAGGATTTTAAAATTGCTAAATGATTGTTTGGGGTTATTTGAATGCTATTTTCTATGCCGCAGTCAAAGTCAAACATTGATTCTTGTTGATTGTTTTCGAGGTTCCAGAGTATTATGGTATTGTCCCATGAAGCTGAGATTAAGAGTTTATTGTTACTGGTTATGCTGATACTTTTTATTATGTTTGTGTGACCTGCAAGAATTGACTCTTTGCTCTTGTCAAGAAGGTTCCAAACATGCAGTACTTTCTCTCCATGAGATGATGTAACACATAACTTTTTATCTCTACTAAAAGCAATTGGTTTATACATTGTTGATATAAACACTTTAGTCTTTTCTACAAAATTCCAATATATCATTTCTTCATCAGAAAAAGAAACCATCTGATTATCATTTAATACCATAATAGCATTAACTGATGAACTATGGCCTTCAAATATAATCTCATCACTTTTTTCATATAAATTCCACATCCTCAAAGTTTTGTCTATAGATCCTGAGATTGCATATCTTCCATTTTTTGTTACAGCAACACAGTTAACACCTCTTTTATGTCCTTCTAAAATCATCTCTAAGTTTTTCTCTAATAAATTCCATACCCTTACTGTATTATCCAAAGATCCAGATACTATAAATTTATTATCACTCGTCACTGCAAGGCTTTTTATTACTGAGTCATGCCCTTCAAAAACAACCTCTTCTTTTTTCTCAAACAAATTCCATACCCTAACAGTTTTATCAGAAGATCCTGACACTAAATACTGATGATTATATGTAATAACCATAATTTGTATATCAGCTAAATGTCCTTCAAAGCTCCCTTCATATGATTTTTCTATTAAATTCCACATTCTCAAACTTTTGTCCCACGATCCAGACAAGACAAATCGATTATCATTAGTTAAAGCAACACATTTTACATAGCCTAAATGACCTTTAAATACAGCTTCTTGTTGTCTTTCATTCAAATTCCATAAAATCAAGCTTTTATCTGCAGATCCAGACACAATAAACTTATTATCTGTTGTTATCACCACACTTCTAACACAGTCTGTATGGCCTTTAAGTACAGCTTCTTGACGTTTTTCAATCATATTCCACAGTCTTATAGTCTTATCAGCTGATCCCGAAACAATAAAAACGTTATCTTTTGTCAAAGCTAAGGCTTGAACCTCAGAGTTATGTCCCAAAAGCTGTGTCTCTTGACGTTTTTCTAATATGTTCCATATAAAAATTGAGTTATCTGAAGACCCTGATACAATAAATCGATTATCATTTGTTATTATGATAGCATTTATACCTTTTTTATGTCCTTGAAAAAGTGATTCTTGTTGTTTGTTTAGTAAATTCCATAATCTTATAGTGCAATCTGATGACCCAGAAACTAAAAAACGATTATCTTTCGTTATTGCTAGGCTGTTGACTGATTTTTGATGACCTAAAAGCACTGACTCTTTATTTTTTGTTGTAAAATTCCAAAGTATTATAGTTTTATCTGAAGACCCTGATGCTAAGATTTGATTGTCTGAGGTAAGTGAGAGAGATTTTACAGTTGAAGTATGACCTTCAAGTAGTGAAAGTTGTTGTTTTGTGTGAAGGTCCCATATTCTTATTGTACTATCTGCTGATCCTGATATTAGATATTGATCATCATTTGATATTATTATGCTGCTTATCCACTCTGTATGACCTTGTATGAGTATTCCATAATCTGATTCTATATCTTTCAGATTTAAAGGCTTTTGAAGGTATTCAAATCTATCTAGTTTCTTAGTAAATGTACCTTCAACCTTGGAAAAATGAGGATACGCGAAAAATATCTCCTCTTTTAAAATCTCTTCAACTTTGGTAAAATGCTCAATTTTAAAACTTTTGATCTTTAAGATTTTATTATATTCGCTTAGTATAATGCTTAAAGCCATATTTGAATCTATAACCATATTGCTGATATAATTAGTGACCTTCACAGCTTCTTTTAAGATTTTTCTTTTTTGGTCTTCAATATTCCTAATTGCGTTTTTGATTTTTTTCCTTAGTTTTTCTAATTTTTTATTAGAAAGTTTTATTCGCATTTCCCCAATTGTGCATTCAGTTTTTGTTTTTTCATGATAATCAAAATGCTTTAAGCAGCATTCTCTACATAGTAATATCTCGTCGCAAGTATTGCATTGTAGAGTAGGTTTATGATGACAACCTGAGCATCTAAGCATATTTATTACAAACCATAGTACCTTATTTTAAATATATTCTTAACACATTAAAACAACAAAAAAAGTTATTTATACTATAAACAATGTCTACTAGGCCTTATTCAAAAAGATTAGTCCAAAGAATCACAAAAGAAACTAAATTCATTCAACAAAGATATGATTTTTATAGCAAGCGCTTCAAAGAGATCGAAAGAAAAACCCCTAGTCCTACAATGCTCACAAGAAATTCCTCTAGCGAGTTTTTCCAAAAGAAAAAAGAACTAAATGACTTAACAAAAAAACTGCAACTCATCCACAAAGAAAAAAATCATTTAACTAAAAGCCAGCCAAGAATGCCTAAAAAATCAACGTATGAAAAATGGTTTGTCAAACGAAAGCTTAAAGCAAATTTTTCAAGTACTAGGGATTTAAATCAGAAACTAAAAACTAATCTTAACAACATACAAAAAAAAGCAGATGAGGTAATAATAAATGATTATAATAAAACAAAGAAGTTGATTGAAGAACTTGAACATGATCACAAATCAAAACTTACAATTATAAATGAATTAAAAAAAGCTTTGGGATATGAGGATGAGAGCAAAGATTTGTATAATTTTGGGAATATAAGTCATGAAGCAGAATATATAAAATTGCAAAGGTATTATGAAATATTAAAGAAAAGCTGTAGAGTTAATCAGGCTAAGAATAAACAGAGGTATAAACAATTGCAGGAATTAGAACAGAAACTTCGGCAGGATAATTTTTTTTTACGGATAAAAATACTTAAGACTAAACAACAGGAGAGATTATTGGATTTGCCTTTTACAAATAATACTGGTGGAGAATCGCTGATACATAATTACACTGATCCGAATTTTTTGTATAAGCCAAGTATTAAAGGACTTTATGTATAAATATGAGGTTTTTTTTTCATTGTTTACCTCAGTCTCAGTATCAATAGTTTTACCTATAACAGTAGTATCAATAAAGTTGAGAAAGAATTGCTTAATTTGTGTTATTTATAGTAAAAAATAAGGATTTTATATAATAAATGATTGATATGGGTGAGTTTAAACTTAATGATGGGAGGCTAGAGTCTAGGACTTCAAAACTCTGAACTGCTCCAGGCTAAATTCTTGGTTACTGCCAATTTTGTAGAATTGCTAATATGAAAAAAAGAATGGAATAAGGGATAGTAGTGAAATCACATATAAACTCATTATACTTAATCTTCTATTCTCTATATATATATTTTGATACTAAAGTTTCTGTTTATAAATCGGTGATAATTCATAGTTTTCAACAAATTCTTGAGGTTTTTTAATTAGATCTTCATTTACATAAAAATCCTTCGGCGAAATATTAGCTTTCAAACAAACTGGTCCCGAACTATCACTAGATGAGCTTAAAATTTCTTCATGTATATTATTTGGAAGAGCATCAAAGCTTTGAGAGTTATCAATAGATGATGTGATTTGTTTTTGAACAAGAAGAAATGGCATTCCTGTACTTTCTTCAGTATTAGGAACCCTCCAAAGTCCTTGTGCTCTATGGCTACTAACAGTTTGTACATCTTGCGATGATTCTTGTGGTAGAATAGAGACCCAGCTTCTGAGAGTTTTACTATTAAAAACATCCCAATGCCTTAGGTTATTTATCAAATCTCTTAATTCGCTTTGAGTAATCTTGTTAAAGCAACAGATTTCTGATGTTAAACGAGCTATAGCTTGAGTTTTCATTGATGATAACTGCTTAGTATAAGAGTTTTCATGAAAATCTTCACATATAGCTAGGCTTACTAAGGTTTTTATAGACTGGGCCATGTCAGATTTTGTTATAAATTGTGATCCTTCTTGGTCTAGTAAGGAAAACAAGCAGTAAAGTTTATCTTCATTGCTTCCAGAACCTAAAAGAATACCTGAAAAAGCTAGTTTTATATATGAATACCCTGAGTTTTCTTTATATCTTTGAAAGTTTTCATTGATAGGGTTTTTATAGTTTAAAGATATAAGGGTATTTTCAAGATCTCCTTCTGTTATAACTTTTTGGTTACAGTTTTGGAGTAAGGCATCGATTATTTGACGTGAGTTGAAGTCTTGGAGACCTGGTTTATTTTCCCATTTTTGAAGTTCGAGTTCTTCGGTGGAATATTCGATTTTTTCTTCGTTTTCTAGATGCTTGTCGCAAAAACACATTTCGCATCCTTCAAGAGATAGGTTTCCTGATTTGCAACAGCCCATTTTTATATATGAAGGTTATATTTTCAGTTTTATGATTGGTTTGAGGTTTAAAGATTGCATTTATAAAGATGTTTGCTTGTTTATATAGATGATTAGGAATAAGTGAGGGTAATTTTTTTAAAGGATTTTATGTAGGAAATGTTAGAGGATTTTTAGAATATAAATATATGATTTTGTATGTTTTTTTTTTACTGGATTGAAAGATTTTGGTGTATGATAATTATTAGAAATACATAGTAAGGTATCTTTTTTTTGGGGTATAATATAAAATTTATATAATATGTTGATTTTTGAAATATTCTTATTTACAATATGCTATGAAAGTCTAAGGTTTTTTTTTGAACTTATTTTTCTATGATTTTATAATCATCACATCAATAGCCTACCTAAATTTCTACCAACAAAAATTTTAAACATAATAACTTATCATATAATCAAAATAAATCTTCATTGCATAAATAAAAACACATCATCAAATCTAACATAAACTAAAAAAACCTTAAAAATTCTGCAAATCAGTTCTTATAAATATCTCACTTGTAAATCCTAAATAGTTTTTGCACCTTATCTTATATTCACAATCATATAAAAAGCTTATATACAAAAAAATTTATAAATATTATTCTATGTGGTGTGCTGGAATAAAAAAAAACGAAGACATACAAGTAATAAAAGAGCATTCAAGTCATAAAAACCGCCTGCTAACGATAAAGCCAAGAACAAACACGAACTCACCAAAGAAAATGCCTCACTTACAAAACAAAATACGTAATCGATCAATAAAAAACAACAGCATACTAACGATCCATACACAAAACCAAATTTTACTACAGAAAATGATGGAAATCAATTCTAGAACACCTAAATTCCAAGAGAATGAGGATTCTACTACAAGTGCTCGATCTTTAAATATAAACACTCGTACTCAGTTTATGAATAAAATAACTGAAGAAAATCAACAGATGCTTAATAGACTTCAAACTATTAAATCAAGTTATTCAACTAAGAAATGGGATAGAGATTATCAATATAAAAGGTATTTGTCACAGAAACTATCTGAAAATTCAAGAAGAATACCAAGGGTTTCTAGTTTAGGAGGGCCTAGTTATGAAGTGTCAAAAACACCTACGTCTAGACCGGACACTGGATCTTTGAAATACCAGCGACCAAGCACGTCAACAAGTACCCGAATTAAGCAAAGTTATTTTGAGATTTAACTAATATAAACACTTAAAAATTTGGTGCAATATATCATCTATCTATGAAAAAAGATAACCTTATAATTTAATGAAATTTCTTAAATATTAATAAGTTTTTTGTCTTGATTCCAATATATTTCCTTCTAAAAATGTAAAAAATAATAAGCCGTTAAATTATTATGGATTTAGAGCTTGATGAGAACGCCTTAAAAGTCCTGAAAAATGTTTTTGAATGGAGTGACATTGATGGAGACGGTAGAATAAGTAGAGAAGATTTAAAACTTTCTGGAGGCTTGCAAACAATGCAAGAAGCTGAAGTGATTTTCAAAGCAATAAAAACCTCAGCAGGGTCTAACCCCAAAGACATGTACATAACCTACGATGAATTTTCTAAAGGAATCATGGACTTCCCATTTTTGCTGGAGCAATTCAAGAATGAGTTCATCCCAAAGCCTTCAGAAATAGAAATTAACGAAGAGGACGAGTATTTTCTTGAAACCTCAACAAATCAACGTGATAGCCAAATGAACTTTATAATTTCCGGTCTTCGTGATGCTGTTGTCTTCTACTCAAAAGCATACAACATCCAAGGTTCTCATGATATATCATCAAATCGTGAAGATTTATTAGAAGCCTTAAGACAATCTTTAGAAAAACTTCGAAGTAAATATAAGCATAAAGAAGATCCAATGCTCTTATCAATAAATGCTGGTGTAGAAATGTATTTAATTGTAAGAGATCTAACAAGATTTCATGAAGAAGTTGTAAGTGAGCTTAAAAATGAACTACAAGAAAAAGATACTATATTACAAGAACTTGTTATAAAATGTGATGATTTAAGTGATGAAAACTTTAATTTAATGCATGAATTATCAAATATAGAAATTAGAGCTATAAAAACTACAGCTGCTCATAGTGAGGCATTACAAGAAAAACAGTCTTTACAACAGAAGCTAGAAAAAGCTGAAAATAATGAGAAAAATTTTCAAGAACAATTCTCGCATATACAAAGTGTTATAAATGTTAAAGAAAGGGCGATTTTTCAGTTGGAAAAAGAACTAAGGCAATTGAATTCTTTTAAGACTATAAAAGAAATAACAGGAACTACAGGTCGGACAACTGAAGATATGAAAATTAGAAGGCTTAGGTTAAGTAGTTTAAGACAAAGCACGCCGGTAAAAGAACTTCCAAGCTCAAGAATTAATTTTCTAAGCCCAAGAGATACTCTGGTTAGTCCTAGGAGTGATTTTAAATATCAACTTGTTTCTAATAAACTTAAAAAAAAAGATGAGATACAGAAAATGCATGAAGATGAATTAGCTGACTTAAAAATATTAGTTGATATGTATATGAGAGAAAATGATAAGCTTAAAGAGGAAAATAGAAGACTTTTAGAAAGGATTGCGAATCAAAAAGTTATTGAGTCTGTGCATAGAAGACTTTCTAGTAGAGAGTCTATTCCTATACCTTCATTATATGATGAAATTGGACAATCACGTGGGGGTTCTATTGAATATTTTATGCCTGTAGCTTTGCATACTGAAAAACAAAGGCATTTTGCTGATAAATCCATACAAGTAATACCGTCAATGCAAAACATAGCGATACAGACTAAAGAGAGATCATTGGAAGGAAATATGCCAAGAGGGTGTTTGGGACGTTTATTTGGTAATTAATTTGGATGATATTTGGTTTTTATTTGAAAGGTTTAAAGGTTTTAAAAAAAATTGGTTTAGTTATTTAAATTAAATGGCCGATAGTGAATATGTAGAAGATTTTCCTTAGCCAGTCGATCTGAGCTTGAAGAATAGGCATAAAATGGTTTACTTCAAAGAATATCAATTGAATTACTTTAGTTTTATATAGAATAAAAATTTGTTAGAAGTTAAACTTGAGTTGATATCTGAAGCTTACTATTTTTTTACTGTATGAAAGTATAGGTGGTTAAAATAGTCCTGAGGATTTCAAGATAGGATATTTATGTAATGAAAAAGCGAATAGGGTATTATTGTTTCAAAGCTTTAAAGATAAAATGTTTTATTTGGAGTCTAGATAATCAGATATTTTTATACAATAAACATGAAATGTATATTATATAATAGGATTTATAATCAAAAAGCTGGATTTTAACTGAATATTGTATTAGAATCGTAAAATACCGAAACCAAAGCTATAATTCAGCCTCACAAATCACTTCCCCACATTACAATATTTACTTAAAAACCTAGCCTATCAGCATCCTTCCTATCAAATCCTCACTTATACTCTGAACTTCATCTTTAAATATACTTCCACGAAAAAAATGCCTGTAGAATAGTAAAAATAATAACTAAATATGAGTAATCTGGTCTCTCACTTTCTACCGCAAGAACATATCAAAACGATCATAGGAGAAACTAGATTTCCTAACACTTCTGAACAACAAGTTTATGAAAGGGTCACAGAAGAGATTATAAAAACTATAGGCCGAGTACCACATCATGAGCAAATAATGGGACACTTTCCTTTATATCTAGAAAAACACTATGAAGTGATTAAAAAGTTATTTTGTAGTGACTTGAGTATCTCATATTTATGGAGATACTACATTGCTTATATGGCCGCAGCAACTCACAGATGTGAATATCTAATGCGACTAGAGGAACATTTTTCTAGGACAATAGAAGGCGATTGGTTTGAAGAAACTGAAGAGATACCTCAGAAACTTATGTCTTTAGGTAAAGCTAATGTCAAATTGGCTCATCGGCCATGGGAATTTTCTGAAAGGGATGTTAAGGATTTGCTAATACAATGGAATTCTAATGATTTAGTTTTGGTTCTGACTGAGCTCTGTCAATTCCATTGTTTGTCTGGGTTTGTATTTGGAGTAGGTGTGGCACCAGAACCCGACCTACCTTTAGTGAATCATAAAGAACTACAAAGTCCTATTGTTAAACCAACAAAGCCAAAGACAAATATTGCAGAAGTACTTAAAGGCCAGACAGAGCATTTAGAGACTGAGGATTATATCTCAGATTCTTCAGAAGACCTTTATGGTTATGAAGATGATATTTATTTTTCACGTATTGCTGGAGACTCATTATGCTATATAAACTACCCAATGGATTGCATTTCTCGTCCTTTTAATGCATCTGAATTTCGTTTTGCTGACCAAGCGTACTTCATCCTTGAAAAAATGGTCCCAGAGTTCTCAGAAAGTATTTGGAATCGAATACGTACAGCTCTTGCTATGACATATGATTATGTTGGACAGGATTCTGGAGTTGAGACTGGACCTTTAAGAAGGGCTATATGGAACTATGTACAAAGAGTTTATGGACTTCAATATGATGATTATAATTATACGGATATAAACAGGTTCTTGAAAATCAACACTAAAAAATATATTAAAAAAATCGCCTGTTTCCCAGAGACTGTTACAAAACAAGATTGGGTTAATATTGAAATTGATTTAACTCATGATGAGATGATACATTTGAATTTGATTATATGTGAAGCAAGATTTGAAGCTCAGCTTGTGTATATGCTCCATGCTGTCCAAAGAGCACTTGATTTAGGATAGGGTAGATAATATTAGATATTAAATAAAATATTTTTATACATAAATTGACTTTTGGATTCTGTGTATGCTTTTTTTTGGAGAGTTTGAAGGACAAGGTTGAAGATGATATTTTGAGAATTTTTGCATGATGAGAAGGAGGGATTTAAAGGAGGCTTATTGGTGTTAGATTAGCGTATGATTTAATGTGGATTAGGTGAAATGTAGGATGTTTGATAGAATTCTGGTTTTGTGTTTATATATAGAGATACTCCCGCTTAGAAGTTTCAGTTTTTGGTGATAGATTTAGTCTATATTAAAGTATTAGTCCCTATAAAGGCTCTTTTATGCACCTAACCTCAATTTTAACAATCCTTGTTGGGTAAATAAAATCTGGAAGGATTCAACCTTACTTTTGGTTCAATTAGAGGATCCCTTATACAGTAAATATTTAGAATAGTATAGTTATACTATCTTATTAATCAGTAAGAGTGTGAAATTCGTTTCTTAAGTTGCAAATCACTGATAATCCTCAGTTTATATCAGGTAAAAGCTATTATTAAACCAACTCATAATCAAAAATTTAATTACTTAGTTATTTCCCAACAATAATCATAAATTCTATATCTTTCAAAAAGAAAACACATATAGCATTTACCCTAAGATTTTATGTCAATCATATCACTTTACTATTTCAAAAATCCTAAAATATTTATCATATTTGGCCATAAACCTAAAACCCATATCCATTGTTATCACATCAACTCCTACAATAAAACCCTTAAAACCTATCATCAACTCTTTCAAAATCTAAAAACAAAACCCTATCTCAATTTTCTTAATCCCTTAAAACCCTAATCTCTTTTCAAATCCTATAATAAAACTCTAATTTTTCATCTACATCATCTTCAAAAAATGTTTATTAATCTTCTAATAATCTCATCATAATAATACTATGGAAAGCAGAAGACTCCAAAAGGAAAACGAAGAACTAACCAAGCTAAGCTCCAGCAACTCAGGAGTTCAAGCCAAGTGTATAGGTTCTGACATGACTCACTGGAAAGGGATCATCCAAGGACCGGTAAAATTTACATAGGCTGACACTGTTTATCAAGGAGGGACATTTATAATCGATATCGCTATCCCATCAGATTACCCATACAAACCACCTAAAATGAAATTCGATACAAAAATTTGGCATCCAAATATTTCATCTCAAACAGGGGCAATATGTTTAGATATTCTCAAAGATGAATGGTCACCAGCTTTAACTATCCGAACAGCTTTATTATCCCTTCAAGCCCTTCTTTGCAACCCAGAACCAGATGATCCTCAAGATGCAGTTGTTGCTTCACAATATAAAAATCATAGAGAACTTTTCAATCAAACAGCTAGAAATTGGACACAAGAACATGCTAAAGATCCACAAGTTGTCTATGAAGAAAAGGTTAAAAGGCTTTGTGAAATGGGTTTTGAAGAACAGTCAGTAAGGAAAGCTCTTAACGAATGTGCAATGGATGAAGCAGCAGCATTAAATTTAATTCTATCATCAGCTTAGGTAATTTAATGATTTTTTTAGGGTTGGAAATTATGTTAAATATATTTAAGATAGTTTTTGAAAGGTATTAGAAGATATCATGGGAAAATAGTTTAAAAGGTTTATGGGTTTATATGAAAGGATTCTAAAATTAAGAAAGAATTTATGTTTATTTATGATGCTTCGTCTAGGACTTGGTATCCTTGAGGGACTACTATAGGACGCTTTCTGCATTTGATTCCTAGCATGACTATAAAGATAAATAAGTAAATAGCTGCTGCTATGAATACCGCAGATGCATGATCTTTTTTATCTTCAACTTTTAACTCTTCACTATTTGCTGCGCATAAGGACCCAATGTATATCTATTTAGAGTGTACCAGGATAAATACTCCTCCTATTGAGATTAGAAGTAGGTAGTTAACGCAAAAACTATTTGACATTATTAGTATATTTATTGGAATATGATTTTGTTTTTAGAAAGTGGGTGTTAAAGATAAAAATAGGAGATTTTAGAAGTAGGAATAATTATAGGTAAGGTTGAGTAGCTTGATTATATTTAGATAGGTTTACATTTTTTTAGGTTTAAGGAAGTTAATTTTCTTATTAAAATTGTCAAGAGATTAGGTGTCTGTTATGAATAAGGTTTGTTATTTAAAGGCTTTAATCATATATGAAAATATAGTTTTGGTTATATGATGAGAATTTACTTGTGTTTTTATCTTTGGATGATGATTATTTAATATCATAACATTTTTAGTTATATAATATTACTAAGTTGATTTTTTAAAACTAAAACATTTAATTGGATGTTTATAAGTGTGAATTATTATTTTCTATCTGATAAAAAATATTTCCATAGTTTCAAGATAGCTTATTTTCTTTCTTTCATCAATCTTAATTTTTTATATCCTATTCTCTTCATAGCATTTATATAAAATCCTAAATCCTTTTTAAAATCACTAAACTCAAAATACCTAACTTATTTACTAACTAAACCCATTCTTTCAAATCCTAAACTGTTTAAATAATTTTCATTATCCCATATTTCCCATTTTCATTCCACCAATTTCTCAAACCACCACATATTAAAAATTAAAATCTTTTATCTTTTATCCCACAAATACCTAAAAATAATTCTCAAATGCAATAAAAATCCTTAAAAAAAAACATATAAAATCCTCTCTCATTCTAAATCACGGCAAAAATCTTTACCTAACCTCTAAACTTATAAACATAATATACAAACTCTAAGCCTTTAAGCTCTTATTCAAACACGACTCCATAAATTTCTTCGGTGTGATTTTCACTGCATTAGCATAGTTTTTCTTACAATCATTCGTAATCACATGAGTTGTCATATCATGCCATACATTAACATAAGTGCCTCCACCTAATATTATAATTTCTTTAATAACTTTATTTTCCTCTTCATCTAAATCTTCTATAAAAAACACCCAATGTGCTAAATAAAGCTCTTGTTCTTTAGGTTCAAAATTAGCTATTAAATATAATCCTGGATCAACCCATTTCTTTTCTTCAATAATTTTATCTAACCATTGAGTATTTGTAATTTTCATATCAGGAATACATAATTGAAGTAATTTTTGATACTCAGGCTCAGTTATTATACAGTAACATTCTTTAGATTGATGACTTGATAGAATTCCTCCGCATTTTTTTATTTTCTTTTTACGGCCTTTGTCAAGTTTGTAAGTCCATATTTTGAGTCCTTCAAGTAGAGGGAGTTTGTATTTGTGAAAAGATTTGATGAAGGATTTTTTCCTGTAGGAATCGTGGAGCCATTTTTCAGTGACAACAGGGATTTTTAAGACTTCAGAGGATGTTGTGGACTTGAGTGTACCCTGACGCTTTGCTATAAGCACACTTGCTGACGTCGTGAGGTCATCTTCAAAAATTCCCCCTAATTCTAACACCATATTCTCAATGACACTTTTTTCAGATGGTGAAAACCCTGAAGCGCATATAACAATAGATGACATCTTAAATATTTTATGTCAAGTTTCTTGTTTAGAAGTCAATATTTAGAATTTTTATCCGTTTGTTTTCATATGATTTTTAAGAGTTTAAGCATAACTTTTTATTTGAAATTCTAGATTCATCAATATATATCATAAGCTTTCGATATATTTCCCATTAATTTTTAAAAACTATAAACAAAGCTAACCTTAATCTTAATATCGTAATCTAAACTATAACTGTTATTCTAGGATACTTGAATATCAATTCTAATAATCACTACAAAATTCATGTAATTTTTTCTTAATAAAATTGATTATTATAAGCTATAATATTTCATATATTCATATTGTCTATAAGTTTTTCAAGCTATACAAATTTTCCTTATCTGAACTTACTTTTTTTGAAAAAGGCGGAAGGATTAGTTATGAAAAATAAAATCACATATATAAGGGTGATTATACAATTAAAACATAAGGATGCGCTTTTTTAAAAAAAAAAACAGTTTGAATCACTAAAATTTATAAATTTCAATATTACAGCCGCATAGCAGTTATTGTGTTTTAAAATTTCTTAGTTTTTAAAATGAAGGAAACTTTCTATGCCGGCCTTCTAAATTTTCAAATTTCGCTATAAAAACCCGGCTTTAACCGGCAAAAATTCTTTTGACTGCCATTCTTAAAATCCTCTTTTTAGGTATTGCTTATAATCCAAACCAATCAACCAGAGAACCTAATTTAAAATCCAAACTTACTAATCATAACCAAAATACCTTACCATCCCAATCTCCTTAACAAAATCCTTCACCCCAACAATCCTCATCTTCTCTTCTCTCAAAAAACCCTCAAATTCTCAAATCCCCTTTTCCTTCATATCTCTCTTAAAACCCATATTTCTCCTTTCCCTCGACTTTATCTTCTAAATCTTCCTCCTTATCTTCAAAAGCATCAAAAAACTTAATCCTACCTTTAAAAAACTAGTCATCCATACTCTATAAACCCCAAACCTTACAAAAAATATCCAATGCCATTTCTAAACATAAAATTCAACCCAACTGCAAGCCGTTGAGAATTCATATATATAAATTTAAAAATGTATGAAGAAAATTTTGAAAATCTCCCAGCGAAATCTCGAAGGAGCCTATCTGGAACCAGAAGATTTGGCACAGACCTAACAAAACTAGCAACAAACAAAAGGTATACAGTAAGTAAAAGCCTTAAAAAAGTGCACTTGAGCACATCTGAGGATTTTTTCACTGAAATCTATAAGATACTGCACAATACTGAAGTAAATCATCTACCAAGTCCTGATTATATGCAGGTTCAAATTGATATAAACGCAAATATGAGGGCAATTTTAATAGACTGGCTCGTGACAATTCAGTCAAAAATGCGTTTTAACCCTGAAACTTTGTTCCTTACTGTGAATATAATAGATAGATATTTAGAAAAAGCTCAAGTTAGTAGAAAAGAACTCCAGCTTGTTGGCATTTGTGCTATGTTTATAGCATGCAAATATGAAGAAAGTGTCGTTCCAGAGATTAAAGACCTTATTTATATAACAGCAGATGCTTATTCGAAAGAACAAGTTATTGATATGGAGTTTAACATGG
Organism: Stentor coeruleus; assembly: GCA_001970955.1. Taxonomy (NCBI): domain Eukaryota; phylum Ciliophora; class Heterotrichea; order Heterotrichida; family Stentoridae; genus Stentor; species Stentor coeruleus. Next base: position 29,209 of record MPUH01000055.1, read on the forward strand.
TCATGGTTTTGAATTTCAATTTTACTATAGTCACGTCATTGAAATTCCTTGAAAGATATGCGAATATATTGAGCTTTGGGACACAAGAGTACTATTTGGCTAGGTACTTTTTAGAACTTACCCTTGTTGAATATGCTTTTATCAAATACAAACCATCAGCTATAGCGGCTTCTGCAGTGTTTTTGGTTGATAGATATAGGAGAAAGTGTGGAAGTTTTACATATCCAGCTGATATACCTTATTATTATTCAGAGATTAGAGATTGTATGATGGATTTGGTGTACTTGATAAACAAAGCACAAAATATGTCGCTGCAAGGGATTAAGAATAAGTATATGACTGAAAGCTGTATGGAAGTGAGCAAGTTAGCCCCAAACTGCTGCTTTTTGGCAGAAGTAGAATCTTTATAAATAATTACTTTAATGTTAGAAAATTATGGAAAGAAAATAGTTGGAAGTTTGGAGAAAATTGATATGGTATATTGAATAGGGTTAATGTTTTTTTGAATAAGATTTTAATATAGGTGTGCATGATAAAATTATGATGGTTTAAATTTTTGATAGAATATTGAAGATAATGATCAAGTTTAAAGTGGGTGATAGTTAAGGTGGCATGGTTTAAATTTTGTCCGATCGAGGTTTGTTTGTCCTACGATCTCTTTCTTTAGGCAGATTTGGTATAATAAACCACTGGTTGTCGCTGGTTATGTGACTCTTTAATAATGATCAAAGGTATGATAAAGATTTATGGTATGTAAAATGATAATTTTATTGGTTTTTATTTTCATTGAAATAAAGGATGATTCTAGAAACAGGATTTGTTTTGATGTTAATAACAATTACAATAAGGTATAAAATAGAAAACTATAATAAAATACACTTATAAAACAAAGTTCTAAATATATATTTTATATTATTTAATAAACATAATATACAGCAAATATATTTAGCCTCTAATAAATTCTTTATACCTTTCATTCATTACAAATTCTATTTCAAAACCTCTAATCAAACCTTAAAATGCTATTTCTACTGAATTAAACATTTCAACCCCTAAAATCCTTTACTACTAGTAAAAAGGGGCATCAACTGTTCATAAGATATTTCATTAAGTTCAATCTTCGTTATCGTCCTTTTACTTGTATTCACCTTATACCCTCTAGTATAATCACTAAGATCATGAAATCTTAACAACGCTTTATCTTGTTCTTGTTCTTGTTTTTCTTCTAAATCATTCCCTTCATTCTTACAACTATCATTAAGAAAAATCCTCTCTTCTTTCATCCTTAATATTTCTTTAGACCTTTTATTCGTAGAAGGATGAAAATCAGAACATCTTGAAGNCCTTTTATTCGTAGAAGGATGAAAATCAGAACATCTTGAAGGTGTTAAAGGTCTTGAAGAAAATGTTGACTCAGTCAATCTTTCAAGTAAAGGTGTTGTACTTCGCTATATAGTTTTTACTTTTTGTGATAAGATTTGAGATTTTTTACTTATTGTTGGTTTAGGTTTTAAAGCTGAGATTTCTTTTTTTTCTCTTTCAGCTTGTTCTTTTTTGAGGTTTTGTGTCCGGTGGACGCTCCATTTGTAGCAACTTTGGACTATTTCTTGATGTGTACGATTTGCAGACTCAGTATAATTAGGAGAAAAGGTGCATTGCTCAAAAAATCGCTCTTTATCTTTTTCTAACTGGAATTTTCGTAGTTGGTCGATTCTTTTGTCTTTTTCTTTAGATTCAATTGCACTTCTTATGTATAAAGGTATGTTCTTACTAGGACACTATTTAGAGTTTACTAGTCTTGTAGACTTTGGGCTTATGTGAGGTCGGTCAGTGAGCATCTGAATTTCATCTTGATATTTTTTTACTTGAAGCACTTTTAATCTTTCATCGGCCTCAGCTTGAAAGTCAAGCAGCCTTTTTACAGTTGTTGATACAAAGCTGGGAGCATCGATTTTTTTATCAGGAATTTTGTCTTTTTGAGTTTTTGACAGATTTTGCATATTTTATTTGACTCATTCTTAATTCCTTATACAACTCCTCTATTTCAATCATTCCTTATAATAAAAAGTTAATTTTACCCATAAAATACTTGCAAAAAATTTTCTAATCTTAAATGTTAATTATATACTAACTAGTCATATTATTCAGATCTTTCAAACAGTTAAGAAGCTCAACTTGATAATTAAACTTACCCGAAATATCATTAAAAACTTCAATGGCAAAGATTCTTGCTGAGTTTAAACATATCGGGCAGTTGTCTTCAAAAGTTATACATTTAGAACATACAATATGCTCACAAGGTATCATCAAATACTCAGAAACTCTTTCTTTTTTACAATTTGTACAATAAATAACATCAGATATTTCATGAATATTTTTTTCCAACATAGTAATTATCTTCCCATTTTCCCTAGTTGAGCCAATATCCAATTCATTTTCAGTAATTTTGCTTAATTTTGATTCTAAAACTCCGATTGTTTTTGTCTTGTTTTCTAATGAGTTTTTATAATATTCTAAACTCTTTGTAAGTTTATCATTTTCAGCTTTTACATGATTGTATTTATCTTCTAATTCAAAACTTTTGACTTGTAGTCTAGAAATTGCCTCTTTACTAAAAGCAGCATTTTGTTCATGCTCACGGATTGTGTAACTTTTTTTCCATTTAAACGCATCAGCTACTTTTGAAGAGATACTCAGTTTTTCTTTTTCAACTTTTTCTGTCAAATTTATTATAGATTCTTTAAACTTCCTTTTCTTTTCTCTCCATTTGTTTTTACTCCTACTGAAAACTGTTTTCAAATCGTGAACTTCTGCTTTTAGTCCAGCATTTTCTTTAGAAATTAATTCAGATTGTTGCTTTAGAGAGTCTGTAAGATTTTTAAGGGAGTCAAATTCTTTGCAACTGTTTTCAAATGTTTGAGCTTTATTTTGCTCGGTGGCAAGGTTTTGGATTGAAAATTTTAATTGGGAATTTGCTTCGAATATTTTGTTGTTGAGTTCTGCATTTTCATTTTTTAAAATTTGAACATCACTTTCAAGGATTTTAACAGTCTCAGCATACCTTTTTCTTTGTTGATCAGTCTTAGAAAGCAAATTAGATAACTGATCAATTTCCAGATTCTTAATATGAAGTTCTTCTCTTATATTGCTTACTTCCTTATCACTTTTAGTAAGTTCAAACTGCAGTTTGATTTTCATCTCTTCCAATTGGGATTTATAAAAATTAATTGTCAATGCTGACTTGTCATAATCTGACAATTTGCCATCACTATTTTTCCCCACATAACTTTCATTCATAGACTTCTCCAAGACCATCAAATTGTATTTTTCTTCCAAATCATGATATTTTTTTTTCTCACTCTCTAAATTCTCTTTAAAAACTCCAATATCATCTTGACAAGTAACAACAATTTCTGGGTTTTTTTCAATTCTGTATTTTTTCGATCTGATCGGGACTATTGATGAATTTTTACCTTGACTTTCGCTATCAGAACTTAAATTCCCGGTAATTTTCCTTGTAAATCTTCTTACAATTGGTTCATGATGTTCTGTTGTATCATGAGAAAGATTATCATCGATTATGCTTATGGGAGATATTTCATCTGACTCAGTTTTAATGTTAGCGGATTTTGGTTCCTCTTTAAGCCAGTCACGTTCTTCGATTTTGTGACGATTTAATATATCATCGCCAAGTTTGTTAAAAGCCAAATTGTGTAAGGATTTATTAGTTTTTCGGTCTAAAGTTGAGGATTTTGGGGTTTCTTCCATAGTGTTTGGGCTTCTTGGGGTCATTTGAAGGGAGGGTTTTGTCAATTGAGGTAGCTTTACCATGCCTAATAAAGGGGAACTAGGAGTTTTACGATAGGGTGCATTGTTGTCGTTGCTTTTTATCGCACTATTTTTCTTTTTCATCATAATATTATAATAGATCACAAATATTTGTATTACATTTCAGAAGCTTTGAGTTAAGGGCAACTAAATACCGTTTTAAAGATGTTTCATTGGCTGGGAAAAATAACAATATTTTAGATAGGACTTGAAATATGTTGAATTTTATTTGGCAAAAGGACTTTCTCTATAATTTTTATCATAAATTTCAAGGTAAGTCGGAAAAAAGATCATGTTAAGGTCAAAAATGTGAGAAAATAAATTTTTTTTTGGAAAATTGGTTTGGATGGCATTTTTTGACTGAAATCGACATAACTGAGGAGTAGAAAGTGAGGAAATCGATAAGGAAGACTTATGGAAATTGAAAGAAAAAGATAGGTCAGTGCTTTTGGTATAAATTCTTTTATTTATCTTAAGTCATAATTGTTAGAAAGCATCTACTTTACTTCTAATAAAGTGCTTGTAAAACATAAATCTATAAGGTAAAAATTGTTTGTAATTGTTATGGATCACAATTCTTTATTGATTTATTTATTCTTTATCATATAAGTCTGAATTATTAGCTGTCTAGCTTATAAAAGCTATCCTATAAACTTAAAGCATACAATTGTAAATTAAAAAAATTATCAAACCAAAAACTAGATTAAATATTTTATGATCGATAAACATTAGAACGAATATGATTCGGTAGGATTTCTATTACTAGAAAATAAATTTTTATTCATATTGCATATACCCTCCTTCCATATTATGGTAAAATTATAAGCATAATTAAGATGTTTAATACATTTATTTCCTTATAAGCATAATTAAGATGTTTAATACATTTATTTCATTATAAGCAACAATGTAATATATAAGATTTAACTAAGATAATTAAATTATTATAATTATAAAAACAGTTTAAGTTTTTATTGATGATATTATCATAAATTATCATCTATCCATACTATAAATAAAATCGAATAAAATATAGTGCCATAATATTTCCAACAATTTTTTTTATTTATTCCTATAGCAGTAAACATATAAAAAATCCTAATCAGAATCTATTAAAAACCCAACATTTATTTTCTAAAAGTACCCAAAATACAAAAATCATTTCACAAAAAAACTAAATCCTCATATTCCCCATTACATTTTCCTACATCTTTTCCTTACAAAAATACCAAAACAGAGATCAAAGCATTAACCCCAAACCCACACATAAAATCTAATCGAAAAAAGCACTTCCATCTCAAAAAACCCACAAAAAGTATCTCCAATCATTATCTAACCCAAAAAAACACATAAAATATCATAAAAATTTCAATATTAATACAAATTATAACTAATCAATTCTATCTTCTTCATCTACCTGTTTAATCAGATCAAAATTAAACCCTTCCTTAATATTATCCTCTTGTTCAATCAGATTAAAATTAAGCTCATTCTCAATATTATCCTTTTCATCTTCCTGTTCAATCACATCAAAATAACACTCTTTCCTAATATTATCTTCTTCATCTTCCTGTTCAATCGGGTCAAAATCAAACTCTTTCATAATATATTTCGCTTGTATCTTAGCATGTGAATCAGGAGTATCCGTATACCATTTTGATTTTTCTAACATAGCCCTAACATTAATCCTCCATCTCATCATATTTTTTCTCTTAACCTCACTTTCCACAATATTAACTTCAGGCATAGGGAAAATTTTATTAGACATTTTTGCTGAACTATCCCAATGTGTAAACGATGATGATGTTATATGCCTTCCTCCATCAACTCTTAATATCTGCCCTGTGATCTTAGAAGCTTTTTTTGAACATAAAAAAACTATAGCTTTAGCAATATCTTCAGGCATAGCAATTCTTTTTAAAGGTGTTGTATCACTAAGTCTTTTATAAATCCAATTCTGTTCGTTTTCATCTATGTTCAAATAATTAAAAAAGTTAGTTTTTGTAAGCCCTGGAGCTACAGCATTAACTCGTACAGGGGCAAGTTCTAAAGCTAAGCATTTTGTAAGCATATCAATACCAGCTTTGGTTATACAATAAGAAATCATCCCTTGTTGAGGACGATTACCCCATTCAGCACTTAGATTTACTATGCACCCAACACTTTTCATAAGAAAAGGTGCACACATAGATGTTATATGAAACACAGATCTTAAATTTATGTCAATAAGATAATCATGATCTTGAGGAAAAGTGCTTTCTAAGTCATTTTCAAAAATTAAACCAGCAGAGTTGATAAGAATATCTAATCCACCTAAAGCTTCAACAGCACTAACAACAAGATCATATTGGTTTATATCTATAGCAAAATCACATTGTATTGTCACAACTTGATGAGGAAACTGTTCACCTATTTTATCTAAAGTGAACTTGTCTCGGCCAACTAAAGCAACTCTTGCACCTTGATTTAAAAACCAAAATGCACATGCTCTACCTATACCACTTGATGCCCCTGTTATCATAATCTTTTTAAGGGCGAAATATCTTTTTGTTTCATAGTTTTCAAAGTTAGGCCATGATTTTTGTCGCCTTTTCATACTTTTATATGTTTTTCTTAGGTCAAATTCATATATAAAGCGATTTTTTATTAGAAATTTTAATATGAGCAATCAGAATTCAGTCTGTTACAATTACTTCGAAGATGACAATTTTGTCGTGAAATCATTTAACAGGAGCAAGTTTATAGTCAAAAATGGATGTAAAGCTCAATCTAGGCCTGGGTCTAACAAAAAAACCCGCGAGCCAGAAGTTCTTGAAAAAAAAGTGGAATGCCTGCAAAAAAAACAGGTTTTATGGAAAGAAAGAGGCCATGTATGGGATAAGGAAAAGAGGAATTTGGAAAAGGCTCTTAAGAATGTATTGAATATATAGGCTTGTAAAGACCCGAATGAATATTATAAGAATTTGATGAATAATTGGCAGAGTTCACAAAAGAAAGTCGTCAAAAAAGATAATTTTTTTGAAAATGGTATTGAGGAATTGAGGAGTTTTTTAGGGTGGATATTAGAACAATCAGGAGAGACACCTTTGAAATATGTTAAAGAATTAGCTAAAGAACAAGTTAGTTTTTTAGATGAAATTGAGTCAACTTTTTCTTTAAGAAAACAATTGATGGATAATCATAAAAACCAGATAATTGAAGAACTTAAACAAGAAAATGAGAAATTGTCGGAAAAAATGACGGTTGGGATACAGGATGTCATAAATTCCTTACAAGAAAAAGCTAAAGAAAGTGCTTCGGTGATTGTATCATTAGAAAAGTCTTTAGAGATTGTTAAAGTAAGGGATATATAGGAAGATAACACCCTTTTGAAAATGAAAATCCAGGATTTGAATACAAAAATATTGGTAAAAGATCAGGAAGTTGAAGAGTTTAGGTCATGTAATGCGATTTTGTGTGAGAGGATTGAAGAACTTAAAGAGACTATTGAAGTGAAGAAAATGATTAATTATTTACCTATGCAAGAAATAGCGGAAAACACTGAATTGGTATTAGAAAGGTTATTAATGCAAGTTAGAGATTTAGAAGAAGAGAATATTAGGTTGAAGAAATCCTATGAAATAAGCCAGTATGAGATAGAAAATATGAAACTCGCTCAGAAGAATGTGGAAAGGAACAAAGGGGTTTATAAGAAAATCGACTTTTTTGGTAGTAAAAATGCTGTTACACAGACAGTTAATGTGGAAGGATGCTCTGAAAAAGACTTTTTGCAGTTTAGTAGTTGTTTAGCATCTGCGCTTGAAGATATTTTACAGGACAGTAATAATATAGTTTGATTATAAATTATAGAAATAGACTTTTAAGATTTTATAGAGAGATTTAGATGATTTGTGTTGATTAGAGATTTTTATATGCTTGTGGGGTATTAAATTATTAAATACTCAATAAGTTTAAAAGCTTTAATGAGTAAGTTTTTAAAGTATTTATGATGTCGAAAGTAATATTATTAAAATAAAATTGTATTATTTAATTATTTTCTGCTTTAAATTCAGGCTAAATAAAAACGTGTTTAACTTGATAGGTGTTACTATATTAATTTTTTATTCTAAATCATTTTGGGTAAGCTAATTAAGTCTTTAACATGATTGATGAAAACCTACAGAAGAGATTTTTCCTATATCGATTCTAACTCTTCATTTAACTCTTGTAGCACTATTTACACTGACTTGTGTTATTATAATGATTGTAAATATGATAAGCAACTTCTGTATAGGTTTTTAAATTTTTTATAAGTTGCATTGTTTTTTTTTTCGAAGTAAACGTTGGGTGTTAGTTTTATATAAGAATATTTAGGAAGATAGATGAAAATTATGATTTTTTTTTGGAATAATGAATAAAGTCCTTTACACTAAGCCTAACTAGTTTTTTGCTTGATTTCTGTCTTGTATACTATGAACATATAAGCTGCTATGACCATATTCAATGCTATAACTGAGCTGATTCCTCCTATTACGATCTTGTACCCAGGGTTGAAATCTCTTGTTAAATCTAAATATTGATTACAGTTTGATATATAAAGCACAGCTATAGGGAAAAAGATCATACAAGCGGTGGTTATTAAAAAAAACCTCATCACTCCAGGATCCATTCTCTGCAGCATTTTTACTTTATAACAATTGCATATATCCTTCAAAACAAAAAATATGTTTTTTTTTATTATACAAAAATACAAAATCATGATTTTAAAGCATCTTAATTACAATAAGACTTATAAAATCGTATTTTTATCATAATTTCAAAGTCTATTCAATACTTTTTAAAATAAAATTCACCAAAATTCCCTGAAAACCTTATTTTTAATCAAATTCTACAATAGAAAAATACAATCATAATATTATAAACCTTAAAAATTCTTATCAACTCAAAAACTCAATATCACTTTTTATCTTTTAACCCATATACTAAAATCTTATAAGCATGCAAATTCAAAAACCCCTTTCTTAAACCATTTCCTATCTTTTTCTAAATAATTTTAACAATAAATGGACGATGATATAGTGAATATAAGTGAAATTAATGGAATGCAGTCACAAGAAGATAGTGAAATCCCTCAAGTAAATGAAATGCCTCCCCCTGAGCCAGCTGAACTTATCTACCCAATCGAAACAACCAAAAGATCTTATCTAAAACTCAGCATCGACAAAATCACAGCAAAATGTCTCAGCTCCTTACGTTCAATAAAAGACTTTTCATCATCATCAGACCATCTCGCCATAAGTATTTTGTTATTTTTCGATAAACCTGTACCTAAATCTTTCCCATGGGAAGCTGTGTCTTCTTTATTTTCAAACCCCGGGAATATCATCCATCAAATACGAAAAACCCCAGAAATGGTCCAAAACAAAAAAATCCTTGAATCTACCATTCGTGACATCCTCACAAGACTATCAAAAATCATAGAAAGTGAATTCTCCTTAGCAAAAAACTCTAAATCTTTATTTTTAATATACGATTTTCTCAAAGCTACATGCGATTATTATACACATCTTTGGCCTGAAACAACAACTCTAGTCCCTGTAGTTAAGAAAAAAATCAGAATCCCTCAAACAGTAAAAGTATCTGAACAAACTGAACTTCAACAACAAATAAACAAAGAAAAAAAGCTTATAAGGGATCTTCAATACAAAGAACGTTTATTAAAATGGGATGAAGAACGAAGTATAAAAAAAGAACTTAAACAAGAAGAACTTCGGGATATACAAAGAGAAATCATATATTCTAAATCTCTTGAAGATGAATATAAGAAAAAACAAGCAGAAGTTAAAAGTATAGAAAAAGCTCGAGAAAGAGAACTAAATGCTAAAGCGCGGAATTCTTTAGTATCAAAAACTAAGACTATAGAAGAATAGGTTATTATATAAAGGTTGTCAAATTGTTATGGGCTTTGTAAGAACATATCAGTAAATTCTTCAATATGTAAACCTGAATTTCTTCGACTATGTTGTATATAAAGTTCATTTATAGCATCATCAGTAAAATTTGGTTCAAGGGCGATTTTGAGTTCGTTTAAATCTATAACCCCATCACCATTTTTGTCGTATTTCTTAAAAACCACTTCGATTTTCTTCACTTCAGAAGTTGGCTTTTTCCGATACCCTTTTCTAGGTAGTGGTGTGGAGACTACATTTTTCTTACTGTTTATCAGAGCTAAAAGCCTAGCAATTTGTCCTTGATTCGCTGTTGGGTATAAAGCTGATACCAAATCACGAAAATTCCCAAAAGTTGATGTCAGGGGTAATTTTACAGCATTTTCAAAACCTTTTTTTAAAAGTTCTTCTCTTAGAATTTTTCCTTGAGGGTTGGATTTTTTGTTTAGATTGTCGTAAATTTTTTTTAGATCAGAGATTTTTGATTTGTTTATTGGAGAACCATCGACTACAACTAAATAGTTTTTTTCTTGAGATAATGAGCTTTTTGCCCTACGATGAGTTAGGTAAATATCATGACGTTTGTCGAAGGTTTTTGTTATTTTTTTGTTGGTTTTAGATTCACTTAGGCTCATGTTAACAAACATTTTATAGTTTTCTGGGGATACTGCTGGAGCTGTGTTGTTGAGGGCGAAAAAAATGCTGGGGTTGCTTTTAATCCAGTCAGTTAACCTGAGTTTGTATTACCCTTCTGAGTTTAATGAGTCTTGGCATGAGTTTTCAATAGTTTGCTTTAAGACCATATTCGAACACGACGTTCCATTTGTCAGCAAAGCAATAGCTTCAACAAAACACTTGCACATGATAAAAAACTCATCATCAGAAATAGTCTTGCTCCCATCGAAATCAAACAACTTAAAAGCTACATGGATTTTATCAGTCAAAGGCATTTCTGAAAACGTAATAACGGCTGCGAATACTTCCATGACATTGACTTTATTGTTAGCTTTCAAAGTAAAATAGTTAAAAAGTAAATCTTCATATCCTTGAAGACGTGTAAGATTAGCAATTCTTTTAACTTCAGACTTAAGGAAAAAAAAACTCTTGCCAAAGTAATGTCGACTATAATTGCTATACAACTTCGATATATCCCCACGAGACCCTGATTTGTAATTACATTCACATAAAAATTTATAACAAGGATCAACAAGTGAATAAAGGGCGACATTGCGTGTTTTTTGAGATGCATATAATATGAGGTTTCCCATTTATTATAATCTAAAAATAAAGTTTCAATATTTTTTTAAGCATTACATCAGCATTTTTGATACAAATTTTAATGCTTTTTATATAGAAAACTAATAAAAAATATGTTTTAAGGTGTGGATGGTTTGGGTTTTTAAGAGGATTTTGTTTGGATTTTGACTTTTTTATAGGAATTTTTTTTTTGTGTAAATAATAATAGTAATGTCTTTCCCGAAAATGTGAAATTTATATAGGAAANAGTTTTTAAGAGGATTTTGTTTGGATTTTGACTTTTTTATAGGAATTTTTTTTTTTGTGTAAATAATAATAGTAATGTCTTTCCCGAAAATGTGAAATTTATATAGGAAATTCGAAGGCAGGTCACCGGGTAATCATGAAAACAGCACTAATGATGAGTTGCAGATAATACATGAAAAACACCCTAGGGGGTTAGGAAGGCCAACTAGTGCTAAACCAGCGGACTTTACTGTGCTAAGTAAGCATAAACCCGGAACATGCCATTTAAACAAAGCTAAATCGAGTACAAAAACTCTTAATGATAGAAATCTTACTGACTTGAACTTCATAAACAAACTCAAACCTCGGCAGATTCATATTGACAAAGAAAGACTTTATGAAGAAAACCTCGAACTCAAACTTGCTAATAATAGTCTAAAATCTGAAATGACAAGGCTTAAAACCAAATGCCAACAAATAGAAAAAGAACTACACAAAAAAGAAGAAAATCTTGATGAAAGGAACTTCTACTCAATAAAGCCGCCGAATCTGATTTCAAACCTCAAAGGGACAATTAAAGAACTAAAATGCCAATTGCAAACTAGAGATGAAGAAATAGAAAAAATGACTAAAAACCTAAAATCAAGTAAAATCGCCGAACTTGAAGCTGAAATCAAAGCTTACATCGACGAATGCACAAGATTAAAACATCATCTAGAAGAAAGCTTACAACAAAACGGAGGGGCAATAAGCGAAGAAGAGAGTTTTCATGAAAAATACTCAAGACAAGGATATTTACTTGAAAGTATGACTAAAGAAAACCAGGAATTACTAAAAACTCTAGTGTCACAAAAATCAGAAATCGATAAACTTAAACAAAAACTTAATGAAAGCGAGTCCAAAAAGAAAAAACTTAATGTTAAAAAAACTGAAATGGGTGTTCTTAAACAAGAAACTCAAAAACTCAAGGAACTCAATGAATCCTTATCAAGATCACTAATTGAATATACTTCAAAAGAAGCTAATTATAAAGAAGAAATCACAAGGCTAAGAAAAACTGTTAAAGAACATCAAACAAGAGTAGCATCATCAGAAAGAAAAACTAAAGAACTTAATAATAAACTAGCTGAAACTGAAAATAGAGTTAAAAGGCTGCAAAATGATTTGAGTTATTATAAAAGTAAACAACAAGAAGATACACAAGTGATGCATTTTCCTGATCCAGTTCCGATAATTGTTAGGAATTTAATGAAAATTATAAGCCAGCATAAAATTACTATAGAGATTTTATGTGAAGGGATTGATAAGAAAAAAACTGGGATTGTAAGTTTTGAAGAGTTTACTAGTGCTATGGAAAGATATGGAGTCAAAGTCGCATATAGTCAATTTGAAGCTGTTCCACAGATACTAGCTCAAAATGGGATTTATATAGAAAAACTTAGGGTGTTAGTGAAAGATTATGAAAATATTCAATCGGCTGATAGTAAATCTCAAACCCCTCTAAACAATAATTTCCACTTTGAAACCCCAGTTCGATCAGGTGAAGCTAAGGCACATCTTTTTAAAGACAATCAAGCCAAAGAAAACTTGCATATAAAAGACGAAAAACCCCCTTCGAAAAACCCAAAAGCTACAAAACATAAAGATTCTAATAAAGGGAAACTAGATATTGAAACTATAGATCTAGAAGAAAATGAAAAACGACCTGAAACAGGGAAGCATTCAAGAACTTCAACTAAAAAGAAATTTGAAGTTTTAGTCCACAGTGATGATGAGATAAGGAAAATACCTTCAATCAACAAAGATGAAATAAATAAAAAAAACTCACGTCGAGACACTTCAAGCAAATGCAGCAAAAACAGCAAAGAAGATAAACCAAAAAGATCAAAAAAAAACTCTAAAGGTTCTGACGACCGTTCATCACGTTCTTCATCTTTTCTCACTCCATCAATAAACCCTGAACTTCTCAAGATTTTTGAACATATCAGTTATCGTATGCAAATCAATAGACTCCCAAAATCTAAACTTATAATAACATTATTTGGCACTACAGATAAAGAAAAGGTTCTAAATAAAAACGAATTCCTAAGCTTTTTTAAAAAACATCCTTTTAATTTTACTGATACAACATCTTTTGAACCCCTTTGTGGATTTCTATTAAACTCTAAGTCTACAGTTAAACAAATCAGTGATAAACTTCTTACGGCAATAGATGAATGGGATATATTTTCTCAAGAAGATGAGGAACATTATGATTATGAACTTGGGTTGATTATAAGTAAAAACAAAGAAATATTAAAAGAAAAATGTAAAGAATTAGATACAATGAAAACAGGAAAAATATCAATAGAAGACTTTAATGGGATTATATTAAGTATAGATATATCCTTAGCAGAAAGTTTATGGAAGTATATGAAATTGTTATTTTATTCAAATGATTTTCAATTAGGTGTTGTCCCTTATAGATATTTTATAAAAGCATATGGGAATCCTATAGAAGAACATCATATAGAGTATCAATCTATGTTATCTGAAAATATAGATACACAATTAGTAAATCAATATTTGATGGATTTAATTGCTTTGATGACTCAACTTAATGTTTCTGTTGCTGATGTTTTTGAATGTGATGATGAAGGGTTGATATCCCCTGCACAGTTTATACAAGGTTTAAAAGTTGTGGGGTTTGAAAATATTGATGAAAATCAAGCTATTAGTGTTGTTGAAGCTTTAAGATATCAAGGATGTAATGAATTGTGTTTACATATTGAAGAAATTAATGAAATTATTCAGAGTATGGGTGTTGAAAGAGATCCTAGTGGGAATTCTGATGATGTGGCTCCTAAAAGAATAAGTTTGTTCCCTAGTGCACAAGAAGAAAATGGACCTGAGAGGGTTAGTGTACCAGATGATACTATGGGACAAGGGCTGATTAAATTGATTAGGACGGATTCGGGTATTGATGATGACTTTTATTATATGGAAGATGAAGAAAATGCAGATTATGAAGACAATGAAGAAAAGATGTGAAGAATTAGACATAGTTATCAGGTAATTATATTTACTTATTTAAACATGTTTATCATAACAAATCATCTATCTTTCATATAAATTTATAAAATAACTTAACCTATTCCTTACACTGCACTATTTAATTTTTTTTCATGTTAAACTCATTCCTAATATCTTCAACTTTCTTCGGCTGTTCCGTCATATCTTTTTTCCANCTGCACTATTTAATTTTTTTTCATGTTAAACTCATTCCTAATATCTTCAACTTTCTTCGGCTGTTCCGTCATATCTTTTTTCCAATTATTTAACCTTTCATCTTGTAAATTCTAAATATCTCATACCATAATAGCAAATTTTAACTTTGAAGATATCGATCTGTTATTCTCAAGTATCTCATTTAAATAGTTAAAAATTTTATCAGTTTCATTCTTCAAGTTCTTTTTTTCAAAAATATGCCCAGCTGTAGATATCAAAACACAAGCAACTTCAAGTTTATCTTCATCAATTTCATGATTTTCAGATTTCTGATCTAAATTTATTAATATTTCAACAATATCTTGAATGATTTTAGCTGTGACGATTTTTACTTTGAGTAATTCTCCTATAAATCTTATATTTCCATGAGTTTTTTTCTTGGCTAAATGTAAATGAATTTCAGGTTCTTGGGAATTTGAAGGGATTGCTGGAGCGCTATCAAATGCGGTTTGGACACAATTTAATAAGATGTATCGGAACCAATTACTTTTTTTCTTAGATGGACTTTCACCATCGAATAGATAACCTTCGAATTCTTGTTTGAGATATTTGCAGAGATGGGCGTACATTGGCGTATATTTAACTTCAGCCCAGGATTTGTCAAAAAGAGTTTCAACAAGGTAATAAAGGGCTTCACGAGATTCTTTGCCTAATGACAAAAGCTCAGTTTGAAGTTTTTCTATGTTACTTGGAGATAGTTTGTTGAGGGTAATTTTGATTTTCCTTTTAGTCTTTTCTCTGTCATCAACACTTGTCGTAAGTTTCAGCGTGGTCGCTAAAGCCTGTTGGCGTATTTTTTCCTCCTCCGCCGTTTTCGCCCTTCTCCAGCAATCATTTTCTATAGGTTTGAATTCTTCATACCTCAAAAACTCTTTCTTGACCTTTTGTCTTTTCTGTGAATGCCCACGTCCTTTAATCCTATTCACAGCAACTTGTCTATGAGAAAAACTGCTCAAATCCTTATCAATTTCCGCAAAAGTTTCATTTTTTACAAACTCATCAAAAGCTGACAAAATATCTTCAATTTCATACCTATATTTTTCTACAACCTCAGATTTTTCAATAAGTTTTTCTTCAACAAGTACCTCATCATTTTTAAAAATCTCCTCAGGCATATCAGAAGATTTAATTTCCTCTAAAGCTTTTTCAATTGGTATAGTTGAATTTATATTATCTACAACTAGCTTTTCTGGCTCAGAATGCAAAGGCTCAAATTCATTGATTTTAAGAAGAGAGTCTTTATCATTAGGTGTTGGGATGTTTATATTTATAGGTTCGCTCATTGGTGTGAATTCTTCAGCTTGGATGTTCAGAGTAAATCGAGTTGATGGGACAAACTCTTTAGCTTCCACGCTTAGTTCAGCCAATGTGGGAGCTTTGGAGTATTCATTCTGGCGATAAGCCTTGAAATGCTCGGGAGCAAAATAAGGCTTTATTCCTCCAGTCCGAATCGCTACATTTCCTATCATATTTTTTATATTAGCCTTTAGTTCTTCCATGTTTAATCATAAGAGATTTTATAGTAAGTGCTTTAGAAGAGGTTGTATGAAAGGAAAAGGATCAGCTTTATGAGGAAAATGCAGGTTTTGATGGATGAGGGAATGCTTGTGTTTTTATTATGATTTTTGATGGGTTTATAGATAATGTGATGGGGTTTATTTTAATGGGAATTGAATGTGATTTTGATAGTTTTTATTGTGAGAAGATTTTTTGCAGTGGTTTCTAATGGATTTTAGATTTTAGGATGAAGATAATGGGGTATTAGTAATTATATAAATGCTGGGGTTTTTTGATAATAGAATAGATTTTTATGTTAGGATTAAGGCTAAAATTAGATAAATTTTTTATTGGGGAGAATGTGAGAATTAATATTTTATTATGTTAATTATGATAGATAAGTTATGCTAAAAAAATCTTATTAAAGCTTATAACCATTATATCATTATGCAGGTGATTTATAGCATTTAAGAATATTTTCAACATTGTAGAAATGATATCCAGCTGATATGTTAATTCAAATAATATATTTTAAACCTAATTTAAATATAAAATATTCATCAAGCCTTAATTTCTAAATAAAAATCGCTTCTCGAAATTCAAAAAAAACCTTCACTATCCCAAAAAAGCCTCATCCTTCACTACTTCTCAAAATTTCTTATCATCCCATACATTATCTACAAAATCCTATTCCTAAAATCCTCATCATATCAAAAACCCCAACTAAAAAAAATCATAATTTCATCCAACCCAAGGCAAAATCCATGAATTTTCTATAACATCCTTAAAACAAGCAGCAAAATTCAATTATTTATCTCATAAATCTCATAATTCCTAGAGGGTAAAGTATCCAATACCCCATCCGATCTACCTTTATAACAACTTTCCATACTCATAGACTGCGAAATTTTCGTCATCATCCCAGACTCAATAATCTCAAGTTCTTTTCTTTTCATCAAAGTCTTCATAAACTTCTCCTTCTCCTCATCAATTTTTTTCTCATACTCAACTCTTAACTTTGATCTATAAACCAACTGGCTTCTACTCCTATTCTCTTTTTTAGTTTCTATATGAAATCTCATAATCTGAACTTTTTGAGCTTTTTTTCTCTCTATAGTATTTTTATATTTCTGTAAAGCTATTTCCCCTATATTCTTATTTTCTTTTATTTCATTTGCAACTTTACGTTTTTCTTCATAAAGAAATTCTTCATGTCTTTTTTTAGTATATTTTCTTTTTTCTCTTTGTAGATAGTTTTTTATCCTTTGATCTTCTTCTTGTTGTTTTTTTGTTTTTTCAAGGTAGTTTTTGTATTGGATTTCCTGAAGATGACGCTCATGGTTTTTCGATGCGATTTCGTTACGTCTTTGGGTTAACTCGACAAGTCTTTTGGAATTTTGTTCTTCTTTAAGGAGCTTTTTTATACGGTTTTCAAGTAACTCATTATGTTTTTCTAAGCTTTTTCTTTGTTGGGATATATGGTACTTTTCTATACCATAAGGGTCTAAAGAGATTCTACTTGTTGGGCTTGTGGACTTTCTAGCCAGAGTATTATTTTCTGTTTTTCCTAAAGCTTCCATTTATATTTTTTATATTTTCCCCAGCTCGATCTTCTTGTGAAAACCACCACAACCATCCAAAATCCATTTCCCCCAACAAAACCTTTCAATAACCAACTTTTACACCTTAAAATCCCTAATCCTACATTACCTTTTTGAATAAACTCTAAAAAAAACCTCATCATCCTACCTTTTTCCAACCATTCCAAATACTTTTTATTCCTACCCTTCCTTCTTCTCAATACAATCATATAAAAATCCTCATAATCGCCTAATTATTCTCTTGAAGACGTCATTCTTTTCTATTTAAAAATTAATGGTAATAATTAATGTTTAAAGTCCTATCACGAGCCTTCACTCAACAGTTAAAAGATCCTGTAAGAGTTGTGGTGACTGGTGGGTCTGGACAAATAGCTTACAGTCTTCTTTTTAGGATTGCTAGTGGAAGTTTGTTAGGAGAAAATCAGCCTGTGATCCTTCAAATCTACGACTTGCCTCATATGCAAGCAGCTCTAAGAGGAGTGGTCATGGAGTTATTAGATGGAGCATTTCCTTTAGTCCATGAAATTATAGCAAGCGATTTGCCTGAAACCGTTTATGCAAATGCTGACTATGCGTTCCTAGTCGGGGCAAAGCCCCGAGGCCCAGGTATGGAACGAGGAGATCTCCTTAAGCAAAATGGAGAGATTTTCGTCAAAGTTGGCCAAGCATTAGATAAATACGCTAACAAAAGCGTAAAAGTTCTTGCTGTAGGTAACCCAGTCAACACTAATGCTCTTATCACAATGTCAAATGCCCCAAGTATTCCTAAAGAGAGCTTTACAGCTATGACCAGATTAGATCATAATCGTGCTTTATGTCAATTAGGCACATATCTTAATGCTAAAGTTACCGACATTGGAAATGTTGCTGTTTGGGGCAATCATAGCCCGACTATGTTCCCTGATCTTTCAAATGTTACTTTGAATGGGGAAAAAATTAGACCTAAGATTGATAATACTTGGTATGAAAAAGAGTTTATCCCTATAGTTCAACAAAGAGGTACTGCTATTATTGCTGCTAGAAAAGCATCAAGTGCTGCATCAGCCGCAAGTGCAGCTGTTGATCATGTTAGAGATTGGGCTATTGGATCTAATGGTAATTGGGTTAGTATGGCTGTTCCTAGTGACTTGTATAATGGTGAATATGGAGTACCACCTGGGCTTATTTTTTCTTACCCAGTTGTCTGTGCTAATGGAGCTTATCAATTAGTTAAAGATTTGAGATTGGATGAGTTCCAACAGAATAAAATTAAAGTGACAGTAAATGAGTTACTTAAGGAAAAGGAAGCTGTGGCTGATTTATTAAGAAAATAAACAGTTAGAAATCATAATAAAATTTGTCTTGGGATTGTTTAGGGTTTATTAAAGGTGTTGAAAATATAGTTTTTAATGGGATTGATTTGGATGAAGAAATTGTGCTGTAGATTTTTTGAGTTTTTAGGGTAAATGGAATTTTAAATTGTATATAATTTTTTAATGCAAAATCAAGTAAGAATTTTGTTGTGATGATTGAGTTTTTTTTATGATATTTGATTTTCAGATTAAAAAATCGTCTGATGATGAATTTTTTATAGTCTGAGGGTTGTGTGTTTATCATTTTTTCAATAGAAATCATTTTAGCATAATATTTATAGGAAAATATTTCGCTTGGATTTTTTTATGCTAGATATTAAGTCGAATATTTTTTGATTTGTGAAATTTTGTTGATTGATTATATTGAAGAAGATAAGCTGAAATGTAGACTGGCTTTTTATAACTGAAGAATATCTTCGTGACTATATGCAATACTGATACAGTTTACAAATGAGAATAAAGGGAGCATTTTAGACAAATTTTGGAGATTTTCTTAATGAAAAAGAGAGGATTTTTATATAAAAAGCTGTAGTAATTGAAAATAGTTGGGCTAGGAAAAGTGAAGTTCTTATTTGGGTCATTTTTAGAGCTTCGGTTAAGAGTTTTATACTGGTTTTGTATTTTTTTAGGTCTGAACTTAAGGTTATGTTAGGGCGATTGCTTTTTTGTAAAGAGCTTTGATGTTTTGGTTGCTGAAGATTAGATCTTTACTATATACAGCGATGAATTCTTTCTATCATTCAACTTTTTGTTTACAAAGAGAAATGCTGAGATTCTAATTATATTACAATGCTATATATAATATAATTATGTATTTATAATATATTTAAACTCATATAAACATAAGCATAATAGCACATGATTCTTAAAACGTAGCATATCATGTAAAAAAATGATATAAAACGAATTGTATAATTATCACTAGCCACAAGCAATTACAAAAACATCTTAAATCTTCAAATCATAATCTTCAATTCCAGAGTATCTTCAATTCTAGAGTATCTCCATTTCCAATTTCAGTTTTAACCTAATCTAAAAACATTAAGCATTCCTCATATTTATTTTTAGTTGCCTAATAATCCCTAGCCGAAAAATATCTACATCTTCCTTCTTCATAGCTTCATAAACCGTATTTTATCCTCTAAACCTAATTTCTGATATCTACAAATAATTCTTGATAATAAAACCGCGGCTATAAGTTAATATTTTTCCTATACTGCTTTAATTTTTCTGATTTTATAGTCACATCATCCTCATAATCTTATCAAATTCTTTTTCAACCTTTATATTATATCTAAAACCCTTGTGTATATTTTATCTTAACATATTCTTACACAAATCCTATTTCCCATACAAATGAAAATGTTGATTTTTTTATTATGTCTCCTAGCTTCCAGCAACGGCAATATAGATCAATGCTTAGAAGATTGGGGTAAAGTCCTTTCTTCCATATACGATANTTATTTCCCATACAAATGAAAATGTTGATTTTTTTATTATGTCTCCTAGCTTCTAGCAACGGCAATATAGATCAATGCTTAGAAGATTGGGGTAAAGTCCTTTCTTCCATATACGATAACTGGCACAATGGGTATACAAAAATGCTTTATTATACAGGAAAAAGTTTAAACGATCTAGGTCGATATCACAAATGCACAGACATTTCAGAAGCTAAATATGCTCTTATAGAATTTTATAAACCACCATGGTTTACAATAGCATTATGTGGTCCAGAAACCTGTTCAAAAAATGATTATTATGAGATTTTTAATTCAAGCAACAATGTTATAAGCCTTTATTTAGACTCTGTAATACCTGATTTTCCTAATAACAACACAAATATATACTTTCCTCAAGAAGAAAGTGCTGATTTAAAAATGAACGTAGGGAGGATTTTCATGCTTATTACAGTTTTTATACTAATTATACTAGGGTTTATAGGCACAAGTATATCTTTAAAATATAAAGATAAAGGGATAAAAGGTTCAAATTATTTTATGTGTTTTTCTGTATACGACAATCTGAAAAACTTAAGTTTAAGGAAAAATGAAGATAGACTTGGGACGATAAGATTTGATTTTTTAGATGGGGTTCGGGTTATGTGTGTTTGTTGGGTTATGTTAGGTCATGTTGTTATGCAAATATCAATTTATAGTATTATCGGTAATATTTTTGATTTGGAGAATAAGATTTCACATCCTAGTGTTACAATGGTATATGGAGGATATTATGCTGTTGATACTAATTTTTGGATTTCAGGGTTTCTTGGAGGTTATTTTATTATAAAAATGCTTTCAGGGAAAAATTTTCCTTGGATTTATGTGTATTTGCATAGGTATATTAGAGTTACTATTTTGTTTGTGTTTACAACTATGATGTTTTGGGCTTTTGAAAAGTTCATGGGTGCTGGCCCGCTGTGGTTTTTGTCTGGGCAATATACAAAAGATTGTTATGATTACTGGTGGACCACTTTGCTTTATGTTAACAACTTTGTCCCGAATTTTAAAGGCAACTCATGTGGAGGTGTAGGCTGGTTTCTTGCTGAAGATATGCAATTTTTCTTAGTAACCCCACCTATACTATATGTTTTTTCTAAATACAGTCAGAAAATTGGATGGATACTTATCGGTCTTTTAGCAATAATTCCAATGGGTGCTACAGCAGCTGTAGCTGAGTATTACAATCTTAATATGGTCATGATATCTGAAGAAGATCGAAATCTTATAAGCTATTATTATGTAAAACCATATTGCAGAGCTACTCCATATGCTTTTGGTCTTGCTTGTGGAATCCTAGTCTATAACCAATATCGTGAACCTTGGAGAATCTACTCATTCCTCAAAATCAAAAACCTTAGACTACTCATTTTCATTCTAGCTTTATTCATGATAAACTTCCTTATTTTCATCCAATTCACAGCTTATCATTACCCAGGGAAAGATTTTAGATTTTCCAAATGGTCTCAAAGCGAAAACACTGCATGGATGTCTTTAAACAAATTCTTCTATTCCTTATCAATTTCAAGTATTTTCTTACCTTGCCTTTTAGGATACTATCCTTGGATCCAAAATATTCTTAGTTATAGACTTTGGACTCCATTTGCTAGACTAACTTTTGCTGTTTATCTTATTCATCTTTATATTATCGACATTATTTTCAAATCTCAAAACATATCTTTATACTTTTCAAATCTGACTATAATCTCAAGCTTTATACCTATTGTTGTGATATGTTATTTTTCTGCTTTGCCTATAGTTTTATTAGTAGAAATTCCTGCAGCTAAGATAGAGAAAATGCATAGAGAGTCAGTTTTTAGTAAAAAGATAGATAGGTAAATGTTGGAAATGTATAATTTAATATCTTTATGAAATGAAAGTATCGTTTAGTAGCACAGATGTTAGTATGTCTCGTAGTAAATCTAGAAAACGCTATGCATCTGTGAGGATTATGGACAATTATAAGATTTCTAGAGATAGTTGTCAGATGAGTCTTGGGATTTTACCCAACAAAAAAATTATTGAAAAAATTAGAGAGAGAAAAAATGTGAATAAACAAAAAATTAACCCANTCTTGGGATTTTACCCAACAAAAAAATTATTGAAAAAATTAGAGAGAGAAAAAATGTGAATAAACAAAAAATTTATTTTAGAATATGTTTGGAGAGGAAAAACAACACCGGCTTTCCAGGACTCGTTCAACAACTTTTGGATCTAAAANAACCCAAAACTAGCATGGATTGTAGTTAAAATGTATATATTACCAATGTTTGGAGAGGAAAAACAACACCGGCTTTCCAGGACTCGTTCAACAACTTTTGGATCTAAAAACCCCGGCACCCATTTAAAAAACCCTGAAAAACTCAGTGACAAGGTTAGAAAGCTTGTAAAAAAAGCTGAAGAAACATTAGAAAAGTTAAAAATCAAACTGGAACACACACAAAAAGCAACGCAAAATATGAAAAAATCTCTTCAAAAGGTGGGAATAACGAAAATACAAAGCGAAACAGTTAAAAAAACTCAAAAACACTATTTATCAAGTCTAAAAAGCATTCTACTACAGCAAGAACTCAAAATTTCTCTAGAAATAAGAGAAAAGCTTCAGTTGCAAAAAACGATTCCTGAGATTTGCCTTAAAAAAGAAAAAATCAGCACCAGCCTCAAGACAAAAATTCAAGAAAACACTGAGCTTTTCAACTTAACTTCCCAATTCAATCACTTTTTTTTATTACTAAACATGAAAAATAGTATTATTGGAGAAAGTCTTAAAGGGCTTTTTGAGTCTTATACAAACATATCATCAACCCGAGGTTTAGAAGATAAACTCAACCTTTTGATAAAATTCTTATCTGACTATGCTAAAAATTTATCCATAAACGAATTACAAAACTCAGAAATCACAAAGTTTATTTTACCTTTTATACTAAAAACAATCTACTCAAATATTAATTATTCAACACAAAGGGAAAAAATTGTAAATGAAATAAGGAAATTTCGCACAGCCATTCTTGGTAAAGTTAATAATATGATCCAAGAAATCAGTTTAAACAATGAAAAAAGTGAAGGATTTATAAGAAATAAAATACTTATAAAGAAAAAAATAAACGAATTTTCTGAAGAGTATCAAAAAACTAAACTTCAACTTGTTGAAGTTAATAAAATCAATGAGGTAAATAAAAAATATGTGGAAAAAATATGTGAAGATTGTAATGGGGTGTTTATTGAAGGGGAAAATTATAATTGGTCATGTAAAAAACATCCTAGTCAATGGAATGGGACTATTTATTGGTGTTGTGGGAAAATGATACAAAATACGATTGGATGTTTAAGGCAAAAACATCATGTTAGTGATAAAAATAAGATTGGAGAAGCTAAAAATGAATATAAAGCGTATGAAGATATGAAAATTTATTGTGTGAATTGTCGGAAAAATGGACATTTAGCTAGGGATTGTATTTTAGATCCTAATGGTAATAATAAGACTAGGTCGCTGACAAGAATTAAAAGCAAGGATGAGAGGATTGCATATGGAAAAGTTTATGAGGTTTATAAAAAACATAGGAAAATGTTTAGAAATCCAAAAATTCAGATTGGTGTACAAGATTTTAAGGAATCTTTGTGGTCTGAGCATAAGGAAAAAAAGATTAAAAGTAGAGATATAAGCTTAGAATCTAAAGAGACGGGGAGTTTAGTTACTATTAATCAGATGGTTCAAGAAGATACTGGAGGGTTTAGAGATTATTTTCCGGAATTAAGTAGAAGGGTGTTGAAAATTAAAATTGATAAGAATGTGAGTTTTTGATAGATTGCGAAATTGATTATATAATTTTTGGAATTTACTTAATAAATGAAATTATGTAGGATATGAATATTAAAAAAATATTTGGATTGTTTAGGTATTTTTATGTGAGTTTTTCAAGCTTTATCATAGAATTTTACGGCATTTTTAAGTGTACACAAATAATTTTTTTAATTAAATAATAGTCCATAATATCTATTTCGATACCATAACACTCTTTATTATTACACTCCTATAAAAATTCAATCATATTAAAATTAATTATAATTCCTTATATGAAAAAAAAATACTCCACAGCCTACCAGCCTAAAATCTGCAAACTGTCAATCTTATTAAAACTGTTTCGTCCTTGGTATTTCCTCTCTAATTTTCACAGTCAGTTCATTCCTAAAATACTCAATCCCCGTGACAAAATCCGCAGCTGTTTTAGTTTCTTCCACCATTTCCCTATATTTAATTCTCTTAATCACTTCATCTAGTTTAAAAAAAAACATTTGACTCATAATCGGCATAATAAAATCAACTCTCTGTATTTCTTCAAACACAATTTTTCCAAATTTCCCTTCAAGAGCAGCTCTAATACAAATCCCTGAATAATTTTTCCTTTGTATCTTTTCTTCCACATATAAACTTGCATCTTTATAAAGCTGGACTTCTGATTGTGAATTTAATAAAGAGAAATTTCCTAAAAAACCTGCAGATTCAATAAGTTCAGCTATAGCTCTCCAACTAGAACAATCAGAAACTCCACTAAAACGATCATATCCAATTGCGATATTACAAAGTATAGAATTTATCCCAGTACGGTGAACTGAAAATATTGTTAACATATCTTCTAAGTAACTTCCTATTTCTTGTTCATTTCCAGCCATTAGAGAATCACTACCTTGGTCAACTATTATAATAAGGTCAATGTTATGAGTTTCACATATTATTTTATATGCTTCTGAAAGGTTTTTAGGTCCAATTCTTTCTGTACAATAAATTGGGATATTAAGATCTAAAGTATTTTGGAACCATTCTGAAAGGTATTTTTCTGGGAAGTATTCTTTAGATTTTGTCCCGGAAGAGGAGAATTCGCTGTTGTGATGGACTTTGTAGAGGACAGGCGATTGGCTGATACCCTGGTCACGATAAATAACTTCAGCTGTTGAACTTTTGAGAGATGCTAGGGACATGTTGCATAAATGAACCTCTTTGCCTTGATTTTTTATAGAAAAATAAAGGGGAAGGGTATGAAGGAGGTTAAAGCCACCCTCACAACCAATTAGTAAAATAGAAGAACTAAGGGCTATGGTCGACCAAATCTCGGGAATCAGCCTAGAACCGAAATATTTTTCCATGATTTTTATTAGATAATATCATTAATATAGTTGATTATCTTGTATTTTGTATTGTCGCTTGTATTTTTTAATCAAAAATACTTATTTTATATGCAATTTTAAGTTAAGGGTTATAAAATTATTGTAAATTAAAATTGTTATTATTATCTCATGCAAAATTTTTAGTCTTATGATAAACTATAAGCTTTATATATTGTAAGTTCAATATATTAAGCCTAATTATAAGTTATAAAAATAGAAATAAATACTTTTTATAATTTCTAGTAATGTTTTAGCCTATCTTCAATAGATATAAAGAATAGTTTTCTTTTAGATATCAGCTCTAAACCTTTCTTATTATTTATGTACCTTCATTAGCATGGCTAAATGATATTTTCTTCTTACAAATTTCGATTCATCAATTCGAATCCTAATTTTATCTTACCTATTATTTCATCTTCATCACAAGATTTGAAAATATAATTTCTTCAGTCTTTAGAGATCTGAACTGTCTTATTTTACCCTCTTGTTGCAAAAAATTACATTTTATAACTTTGTTAATCTAAAAAAAAAAACTAAAATAATCTTTTCAAATAAAGTTTTAGAATTAAAGAATACTCTTCTGTACCAAAAACTTTTCAAAATGACTAAAATTATTCTTAGCCCATTTGAAAAACATTCTGCATCTTTTTCAGTATAAAATTCGTATTTCTCCACTTAATACTCTGGTCTATAAAAAACCCAGGATTTATGACGAATTTCCTAATCATGATAAATCTAATAACAAATCATATAAACCTAATCATGATAAATCTAATAACAATACACATAAACCTAATCCACCCATATCATCTTTATAATACTCTAAAACTCTAACTTACCTTCACATCCATATATAATTCACAATATCCACAAATCTAAAACATAAAAACCAAAAAATCCTCACTTTTCTGAACAAAACACGCTGAATCTGACTAAATTTTTAAATAACAAAAATTCTTTACAAATAAACCCATCACTTAAATCATCTTACAACCCTCCAACAACAAAATTATCCAATAAACTCATATAAAACCTAAGCACTTATATAAAATCAAAAAAAAAACTAATAATAAAAAAAATTTCAAATGCAGTCAATAACCTCTGTAACAACTACTTAGAAACCAGAAATTCGTAAGTGGCTTCGTACACGAGGCAAGCAAAATTATATTGATTTTGATGATGATGAAAGAATGAAACTCATGAAATACTTCAAATCCTTAGATCAAGAAAGAAAAGGTTCGATTGGATGTAAAGAATTAGAAGAGCCACTAATTGCTTTAGGAATCGCTGATAATCGTCAACAAGTTGAAGAAATGATTAGAAGTGTTGATGTTGATGATTCAGGGCAAATTGAATTTGAAGAGTTTTTAAGTATTGTTAAAGGCAAAAAAGATAATGCGCCGATAACGAAATTTTTTAAAGGACTTATTGATGGAAAACTTATAAAAGATTCAAAAGTTCTTCCTTTTAGAACAGTTGTAAGTTCATATAGAAGGAAAATGATATTAAAAGCTTTTGTTGGGGAGGAGAAAAAAGAAAAAGAAAAGGGTGAAAAAATCATGAAAGCTTTTGCAAGATCGATTTCTACTAATAAAAAAGCCCGGAGTTCGATTGAAGATGCGTATTTGGGTGAAGCCAAACTCATTTTCCCGAAATACAAGCGGATTTTCGATGAAGGGATTGCAAGTCCTATGAAAAACCGTAGTTTTCTATAATAATGTAGTAATTATCATTAGATTTCACATATAAAAACTCCATAAATCTTTAAAAATTGTGTAAAAACTTAAAAGTTTGTATGAAATATTGAAGATCATGACGTTATTATATTATTACCTACATTTGAATGTTAGGAAAGCCTACATTTATTCGTGTTAAAAGATTAAAACCGGTAGATAAAAGCAATACCAGACATAGTCAAAATAGTACTTACACTAATGAAAATACAAGACTTGATGATCAAACATCTTCTATTCATAAAATCAAAATTTCTAATTTAAAAGCAAAAACTGATCATCTAACTACAGAAATCTCATCAACTTCTAGGACAAGACTTTCTGGATTCCATACATCAAAAGCTGTAAAAAAATTCTCACTTTCAATACATAGTCCTGCTTCTAAAACTCCTCGTACTTCAAGAGTAAAAGTTGTTTCTATGACTTTACCCCCAAATTCAAATATTGAATACCCTATCACACCATTAGAAACTATTGAACGTTTAAGACCTTGGCTTTCAGAAGGAGAACTTAGCGAAATTTTCGAATTTAAAGAAATTTACTTTTTAGGAATCGGGGCTAAAAAAATCAAATCTGACCCAAAACAAGCAAATTTTGGTTATGATAATGATAAAGGTGAATATAAAGTTATATGTGGTGATCATATATATTATCGTTATCAAATCTTAGCAATCCTAGGCACCGGAGCTTTTGGGCAGGTCTGTAAATGTTTAGACCACAAAACAAAGGAAATACTAGCAATCAAAATAATCAAAAACAAGAAAAAATATAACAAACAAGGAATGGTCGAGATTAAATTGTTACAAAAGATGAAAGATAACGACCCAAACGATATGAGAAATATCGTTAGGATAAAAGGGAATTTTTTATTTAGAAACCATCTTTGCATTGTATTTGAATTGCTTTCAATCAACCTATATGAGCTCATGAAACTAAATAAATTCCAAAGACTTCCTTTGAATATTATTCACAGATTTGCTTTACAAATATTAACTGGACTTGAATATGCAGGATCTATGGGGATTATTCATTGTGATTTAAAGCCAGAGAATATTTTATTAAGACATTTAAACAATTCTGCTATAAAAATCATAGATTTTGGCTCAGGATGTTATGAAAATGAGAAAATTTATACATATATACAATCAAGATTTTATAGAGCTCCTGAGATTATGCTTGGAATTCCATATACTTGTTGTATAGATATGTGGAGTTTAGGTTGTATATTAGTAGAATTATATATTGGTATCCCTTTATTTCCAGGAGAAAATGAAAATGAACAGTTTTTAAGGATTATGGAAGTTATTGGCTTACCTCCTACTCATGTTTTAGAAAAAAGCTCTAGGAAAGGAATGTTTTTTGAAAATAACAAACCGAAAATCATCCCGAATTCTAGAGGGAAAATAAGATTTCCAGGGACGAAAACTTTGGAGAATATTATTTCGACTGAAGATTGGAAATTTTTAGAGTTTATTAAAGAAATACTTGTTTGGGACCCGAGAATTAGATTGACAGCTAGAGAAGCTTTGAAACATTTTTGGATTGTCCAGAATTTGGAGAAAACATCGACGAGTTGTCCAAGAAAAAAAAGATTGATTAAGTCGTTTATTGATCCAAGAGATATTGAAGATGGTTAAATTGTGAATTAAATATATAAATTTACAAATTGTGGATACTCTGGTAGCCACAAACTCCTAGAAAGGTGGCTGGGCTTACCTTTAAGTGAGAGTTAAATTCATAACATATGCGAAATTTATATAGTTGATAAGATTTTTTTTTATATGAGGATTGGAGATATTGGTAAAAAAATATTCTTTTTGGTAGTTGGATTGATATTATGAATTATTAGGTGCTAGTGGAAAGAATATAAGTCTTTTAATTTATTATTAAAGAAAATTTTTTTTTATTCTTTTAGATGTGACAAGGGGCTTTTTTGGGCTGATAACTTTATAGATTTTTTTGATAAGGTTTTCAGTTATAGATAAAATCTGTACTAATCATGAGTTTATGAGTAAGATTACAGATAGGGCATTTTTTTATAAAATCATAATTTTCAAACACTGCCGAGATTAAATTTTTTCTTAACTATAACTTAAGAATATGAAAAATAGGATGCTAAGAATATTTTATTTTTAAGAACTGTAGAAATCTCCCAATCTTAGAGAAATGATATTTGCGGATATAAATATCTAATTAGCAATTAATACTTTAAAGTACTTAGTATTTACTTTAAAAAAAAAAGCTAAAATTCATAAGGAAAAATACATATTTTTCTCTTCCATATTTGAAATACCGAAACTTGATAAGTAATATTTGGGTTTAAGGATTTCAATAGCTTCAAAACATAAGATCTTTATATCTTTCACAGTAAAATTTTACCATTTAGCACTCACTTCACTGAAACATCATTAAATTTTCTTCATATGAATAATTTTCTGATAATCACAAGCGCAAGTTTTCTTATATAGCGTAGTTAATCAATAGTTAGGAATTATCGCTTGACTATTGTCCAGCCCTTGTTAAAGTTTTCTTATATAACAATATATTTTATTAAAATCTTCTTTGACTAATAAAAAAACTGCTTTCTTATAAGTCGATTCATATAATAACACAACAAAAAATTAAAAATCTAATCTTCAAGTATTTAAACTTTTTATCCTAAAATCTTCTTAACAAAACATAATATTTTCAACAGTTCCTAAAAATTAAACCCAAAGAGATTTATAAAACCTTTTATTATAAAAATAAATATATACCATAGTTAACCCTTAATTCTTTTTGCTTTATAATATTTTAATTCAAACACTTAATAAATACATTAAAATCGCCTAAGACAAAAAATGTATAAAGTTTCAGTAAATGCAACTTTTCAGCTAATGAAGTAAATACTTATACTAATATGATGGCTTTCTATCAGAATCCTATTTTTTAACTATCTTTACAATATTTATTTTGATACATATAAAAGCTTCCTGTCTATAATATCCCTTTCACTTTTTTTGTTTTTAGTTTGCTTTACTTGAAATCTACACCCTATAATCAATTCAAACTTGTTGTTATTGTTCTTAGTATTAATTCATATAACTAAGTCCACTCAGAATACCTTTAAAAAATATGGAGTCTTACGACGGGTCCATGAGGAATGACGAAGCTCTAGACAATAGTAGCACGTCTACCGAATGTTACTCAACAGAGAGCTCTGATGATAACTCTGAATTATCATATAAGCTTCTTAAAATATCTGAAAACGAGCAGAAACTAATCCCTACAACTCCAAAAAGCACACCCGACATAAACAAAAGAAAAAAGCAACTCAAAAGGTGGACTGCCCAAGAAGACACTTATTTATTAGAACTATTCAATCAGCTTGGTAATAATTGGGAAAAAATCGCTGAAAAAATGCCAGGAAGGGCAACTAGTGGTGTTAAGAATAGATTCTATTGGATTTGTAAAAGTTCACTTCCTGCTCAAACTGTACATAAACTAAAGCAATCAACCATGTTACAAAAAATGTATAAAGCCCCAAAAAACAACTCGGAATTATTCCGAAAAATGAACAATTATATTAGAGAAGAGTGTTTAGTCTATAACTTTTTAGATTTAGATAAACCTCCTGGATATACCGAACTTGTATATAAACTGAAAA
This sequence comes from Stentor coeruleus, assembly GCA_001970955.1. Lineage (NCBI taxonomy): Eukaryota > Ciliophora > Heterotrichea > Heterotrichida > Stentoridae > Stentor > Stentor coeruleus. The sequence continues at coordinate 60,201 of MPUH01000055.1, forward strand.
TGACCCCGATTGACCTTGAAAACCATGCGAAAATGCAGATTTTAGTAGAAAAAGCCCACCAGTTGTATGTTTCTTGTGAAAAAGCAAAAGAAAACCTTGCATCACTTCAAGGATCCTACTTGAAGCAGAATGACGATTGTACAAATTTGTATAAAGATAGTTAGTGTTTAATATAATAAAATATTATTTGATTTTTATGATTAAAATTTGTTTTTAAACCAATAGATTTATTTCGATTATATAAGTATTTATTGTAATAGATGTGTAAAACGCAATATTATAGGTATTTAGATATAGGAAAAAAAAAATTCAAGGGTTTGTATGGATTTAAACTTGTTGAAAAGTTTTATATTTTTTAAAACAAATATTGAGAGGAAATTTTTTTTTTGTATAGTGAAAGTTTTACATTTCCCGAAAAGGTTTAATTTCTGCTAGTAAAATCCTATAAATTTTTCATTATAAAATCTACCTAAAACTCATAAAATCACATACTTTACTAAAGTATAGGGACATAAAATAATCATCTAAATACCTCCAAAAACTATAAATTTTATTTCAAAGCATAAAAAAATACCCAATAAGAATCAACTTTTACTCCCTTTCAAAATTTTCTCTCCAAAGAACAAGTTCTCATATTTTAAAAGAAAATAAAAATTATTATGAATACTTCATTACGTATGCAAGCAATTCAAAAATTATTGTTAAGTAAAAAACCTGAAGAACTAGGAGAAGAAAGTATGTCCGCACGAAATCAACGGTTTAAGACAATTGATACGTCAAAATACACTCCGATTCTAGTGAGCAAAGGCAGTCTGAGACAAAAAGAAATGAAAACCAAAACCCTAAAACCAAGAGATGTATCAACCCGAGTGACTCGAGAAGTATCTCCAATAAGCCACTCCTCTTTAAACAGGCTAAGTTCAACTGCCAGTTCGCAAATCTTCAAAAAACTGAATCAAAAAAAGCATCTCTCTAGTTCTAGTTCAGTGGATATTATTAAACCAATATCAAAAATTGTCGAAAAAGCATCGAAAATAAAACTTCCAAGCAAAACCCTTGTCAAATCCCCAAGAAAACTTCCCAAAACCCCAACAGGTGAAATTTTATCAATAAGAGACCCTTCAAAAATCAGAGACTCAAACCCAAACCCAAAATCTGAACTTGAAAAAGCTTGGAGAAAAGCTTTAAACCTAAGTAACGGTATCGAACCTTATTCAGGATCATTTACAACCTATACAGCTTTTATAGGAAAAGGTAATAATTCTCCAATGGTCAAAGCTTTGTTTATAAAAAGACACTGGTGGAGAGTTATCGAAAACAAAGATTCTGCTAATTTTGTATGGAGTCAATGGAAAGATAAACAAGTAATTTCTGAACTTAGATGCTGTAATCATAAACCAATTCTAAACCAAGAACAATCAATAAGAAATTTAAACGAGTTTCAAAATGGGAAATATCCTTGTTCAATAGATTTAGATAATATTGGTTTTGGTTTAATACAAAAATCAAAATCTTATATACAATTATCTAGTGAAAAAATACATGCAGACCAACAACGGCTTCATAATAAATTAGAGTTCAACAATTGTCTTACAAATAAAAAAGGACTTTATATGACAATGCGAAATTATTATCAAGTTACAAACCAATGTGTATTTGATAAACTTCCTATAACTTTTACTGTAACAAGTATTGATGATGAAGAGTATGTGAAGTTTTTAGCTTTATATAATCTTATAGAAAGTGAGAAAAAAGAAACTCAAAGCCAAAACTTGTGGATTGTTAAACCTGGAGAGTTTTCTAATAGAGGTAATGGGATAACTGTATGTCAAACATTAGATGAAATTAGTGCTATAGTAAAACCTATAAATGAAAAATCTTATATAATACAAAAATATATAGAAAACCCATTACTTTTGAATAAAAGAAAATTTGATATAAGATGTTATGCTATGATAACCAGTATTAATGGAATAATTCAAGGATATTTTTATTTGGATGGGTATTTAAGAACAACTTCTAAAGAGTTTACATTAGATGAAATTTCTAACCCATTTGTCCATCTAACAAATGATGCTATACAAAAACACTCAGCAGAATATGGGAAATTCGAAAACGGGAACAAAATGTCTTATAAAGAGTTTCAAAGGTATTTAGACCAAAACTTCCCAGATCGTAAAATAAATTTTACTCTTCATATTCTCACACAAATCAAAGAAATCGTTAAAGATACAATGAAAGCATCGTTTATAAAAATTGATAAAAATAAACGTCTTCATTGTATGGAAGTTTTTGGCTATGATTTTATGATTGATCAGAACTTTAAACCTTGGCTTATAGAAATAAATACCAATCCTTGTCTTGAAACTTCATCTCCGCATTTGCGAAATATAATCCCACCCATGTTAGAAAATGCTTTTAAAATAGTTTTGGATTCGTTATTCCCACCACCTATAAACCATAGATGTGAGTTTAATGGGACGAATCGTTTTGAGTTGTGTTTTCATCAAGACATTGACGGAAAGGCTCTTATAGAGAATTTAGGGGAAAATATAAAGTTTCTTGATGGGTAATATTAGATAAGTTATAATCTTAATTATTCTTTTAATCTCAACAACACTTTTTCTTACTTTTTGGTTTACTTTTGTCAGTACTTTCTTGATGGGTAATATTAGATAAGTTATAATCTTAATTATTCTTTTAATCTCAACAACACTTTTTCTTACTTTTTGGTTTACTTTTGTCAGTACTTAGCTTAAAATGGGTTTTTGGCTCGTTAGTTTTCACTATAAAACTAGATTTATCATAAGCAAGCTTAGCTACTTTAGCATACAACTCTGGAATGTTTGTATTATAATAAGCAGATGTTTCAATATAATCCGCCACTTCCATTTCTTCAAGCATTTTATCAATATCCCCTTCTTTAACTGTTCTTGTTAAATCAGATTTATTTCCTACAATAATAATTGGCACATTAGGACAATATTCTTTTAATTGTGTATACCAATATTTTAATTCAAACAAGGTATTCTTAACACTTAGATCATAAACAAGTATTCCAGCTCTAGTATTTGGAAACAAAGATGGATTAGTCGATCTGAATTTTTCTGTACCGACCGTGTCTATCATATTCAAAGTCACAGGAATATCTCCTACAGTCATCTTTTTAGAAAAATTCCCAATAATTCTTGTTCTTTGTTGAAGATTAGGTAATGATTCATTAGGATCTTGTCCTCTTAGAATTATGCTTGTTTTGCCTACAGTGCTTTCACCAAGTAGAATAATTTTGAGGGAGATTCTTTCATCTTCTTCCATTTTTATATAAAAACACTTTTTTTATTAGAAACTAAACTAGTTTGAAATGGTCTTTTTGTTGTAGAAATTTTAAGAATATTTGAGATTTTATTGCAGGGGTTGATTGTGTGTAAATGCTTAGTATTATGAATTTTATTTGGTTTAAGGTTGCTTCCATATCTTGTAAAAAAAAATAACAACTTTTTAATTTTGTACAATTAATTACCCAAATTCTAAATCTTGTTATAGGTACAAATGAGTTAGTATCTTGATTATGGATGCTAATATTGATATTTGAGAAAGGTAATATATAAATTCTTCTAGGATAATCTGGAAATAGTTTAAGTTATACTTTCTTCTCAAGTGCAAATTGTTTAGTTAATATATAAAGCAAAAGGAATTTATATAAATAATAAGAGCTTATCAGGGACACAATTTTTTTAGCAACTTGGATAGGGTGAACTGACAAAGTTGAGATTTGGTTAGATTTTATTTTTAAATGTAAATATTTAAAGATTCTTCTGATTCAAGAATATTAGTAGGTTTGAAATAAACGTTGAATTTTGGAAGATCCCTTATTTTATATATATTTTTTCTATACTTGCTGTTGATAGCATGAATTCAATAAAAAATGCTTGATTTGTGTTTCCTTAACCACAGTTGCCTTAAAAATTGATTATGTTAAAGTGTATTCGCTGAGGTTGATTAATTTTTGAAAGGCTAAAGTATTATATTCTTATTTACCACTTAGTCCGATGATCTCACAGAGATCAGCTTTTTTTGAAGAATCAAAAACGATGACATGCTGGTTATGTTAAGAAGACCTTTGATTTTATTATGATGTATGTAGTAGTAGACTTCTATAGTTAAAAAAATATTCATTTTGCTTATTATTTATGAGATATTTAAAATTGGATATGGGATTTTTTAAGAAAGAGTAAAGATTATATAGAATTTAAAAAATGCTTAGAAGTAGAAGAATGAGGTTTTTAATAGGTTTTATAGGGATTCTGTAGAAAAGTTTAGGATGTTAGAAGGAAGGTTGTATGCTTGATTATGATTGAGGGTTTTCATGAAAAAATGTATTTTATGATTGGAAATTTAGAGAATTTTATATTATTTAATGAATGATATGAGGAATTTTATTTTCAATGAAATGATGATAAAACAAGTTTTTTAGTGATAAAACTCATAAAAATATGGGCTGCTTAGTATTAGTTTACTATAAATAAAATATTTTATCCAACTTTATTTATAGTCCAAAACCCTAAATCTAGCATCTTAATACAAAAATTACTATATACTCTTTTTTTTACTTAAAACCATGAGGTTTAATCAAAAGTAGCTCATGCTGAAAATTTTTCAGCTCTTCAATATCTTCAATTTTCAGTTCGTCCATATCTTCAATTTTAGTATCCATTGAGTTTTCAAGTTGCATAATCTGACTTCTCGTAGTATCCAATAATACCTGAAAATGTTGTATTTGACTAATCAAAGTGGTCATTTTCTCTTCAGAATCTGGGAATTTCTCTTGTGGTATCTCAGGTTTAATTTCAGTTGTTAATTCTTGACCCTGTGCTTTCATTTTTCTAATAGTAGAATAAAATCTATTTTTAATAGAGTTCTCAGTTCTTCCTTCAAGGCAGCCAGCAATCATAGTCCATTTAGGTCCACATGTTTGAAACATTTGAAATATAAGCGCATCTTCTTCAGGTTTCCATTCTCCTTTTTTTACGTCTGGATTCAAAATATTAGACCACCTTTCACGACATTGTTTCCCGCTTCGTCCTGAAATGTTTTTAGAACATAAAGACCATTTCTGAGGACCTTGATTTTCTACCCATTGTTTAAGTAATAAATCCTCATGTGCCGACCAGGGACCTTTTACTAAACCTGGCTTTAGTATTTTAGACCACCTGTGTAAGCATTGAATTGGTGAACGGCCTTTAACTTTTTGTGCGATAAGGCGCCATTGCTTTTCCCCGAACTCATTTATCGCATATCTTAAGAGCTCATCTTCATCCTCATTCCACTTCCCATGCTTAAGTTCCTTTGTAGTACCCCTGGACATTTTTAAAACGGATATTATATCCGTTTATTGAATACAAATGTGATGCCTTTTAATTGTCTGTTTGTGTAAGGTATATATCTACGCTAAATAATGACATCAAAACATATTTCTCATACTTAATTTATAAAGATAATTAATATATTTTAACTATGCAAATATGACGGAGGCTTTTAAATATATGAGCATATTACAAACTTATCAATAGCTAATCAATTATACTTGTTCTTATTAAAACCTACTGACTTATTGAGTTTTATAAATCAAATCATATAAAAAATTCCTTATCCCCCTTGCTGTAAGTAGCTTAACACATTTCTCTTTATAAAACCTATTAACAAACTCATCCTTAGTAATATTCTGCATTTTCGACTTACAAAAACGCATAAGCATAATTTTTTTACCTTTTTCCTTAACAGATTTTAGGCTTTTGATGTATTTTTTAACTTTTGAATCATCTTCTACAAGTAATCGTATTTTATTAACTGAAATATCAACCATTTCAGATACTAGTGATTCAATATCAGTCCTTTTAAGAACTTTATGGCTTTCTGAATCCATAATCTCAAACAACAATTGTGCTTTATCTGTAAAATTTCCATAACTAAGGAGGATTCCAAGAATTATAAGTGAACGTAATTGATAATGATTATCATCACAAAAACTATTATAAAAATTCTCATATGGAGAGAAATCTGTAGGGAAATTTAAGGCAAGTTTTATTTGTTCCCATTGGTTTTTGTTGATTTTGTTTCCTAGAGAGTATTTTCGATGTACGATGTCAATTTTAGATGGCAATTCTATACCGTAAGGCAACTTCATTTCTTTTTTAATTAGTTCCAACTCTTCTACTGGGTATTCTAAGTGGTTTTCAACGCATCCCATTATTTATTTTAGGCATTTTTGCTTTAATTTATGGGTTTTTTGTATAAATCAATATGATAAGGGATTGTATTATAGGGGAAGGGATTGTAATGATAAGATTTGTGTTAAATTGATTGTGAAAAAGGCAATTAGCTAATGATAAACCAGTCTTATTGTTTTATTATGTATTTATTATGTTATATATTAACTGAATTTCTTATATTTTAGGGTTTTTCCTAATTCAAACATCTGAAAAATCTTTTAGACCTTAATTACTTCTATAACTTAATAGAAAAATAGCTTTTCATTGATATGTGTCTTAAAAATGCTTCCTTCAAAGTTCTCAATTTTCTTCCTAAGTTCCTCAATATTGTAAATATATAATATTATTAGTCCCATAATTGATCAGCGAACCAGGTAAAAAAAACTATTTTTCTAACAATATTCCAATCGGCAATTATAACAAAAACAATCAAAGTAGTTTCTTCATCGACATATTTCGCATATAAAATCTTAACCTTTTGAAACAAATATACTTGGGAAAGTCTAAAAATCTGCGCTTGACTTGTTTGCAATCGACAATTTCGATGATAAAATTGTAGATTCTTAAGAGTTCGTCATTGTTACATGAGTAGAATATTTCTTTGAAACTGTTGATCTATTTCTCCGATTTCTGCAATTTTTTATATGTGAGTGAAAATTTTATTTGCAAGATGAGCAGAGAGATAGCTTATGCTTTTTTGAGGGAAATGACTTTTAATCTGAGATGTTTTTATGTGAAAACTGGAGAGTTATAATAGAATTTTAGATATAGAGAAGAAGATTAAGGTAGAAGAAAATAATTAGGGATTTGTGAAAAAGGCGGCACGGGGAAAAGTAGGTGCTAATGTGAAATATTAGCATAGTAAGAAGAGATGAATCTACTATCATAATAACTTATAACTAGTTTAACATATAAATCTTCATCTTTCATAGCTAAAAACACCATTTTCACCTAATAAAAATATAATCCAAACATTCTACATAACAATACACTATTTAACACAAAANATGAAATATTAGCATAGTAAGAAGAGATGAATCTACTATCATAATAACTTATAACTAGTTTAGCATATAAATCTTTATCTTTCATAGCTAAAAACCACATTTTCACCTAATAAAAATATAATCCAAACATTCTACATAACAATACACTATTTAACACAAAAATCATATACATTCACTGATAATTTATTTGAAAAATATTATTTATCATTAAAATCTTTACCAAAAACCTAATTTATTATCAAACTACTCATATACCTTAACCATATCTTCAATAATCTTCCTACAAATCGGACACTTGCTTAAATTTTTAGTAAATCTCTCACTACAAGTTGTACACAAGCATCTATGACCACATCTATAAACAACCATATTTGCTTCAGATACCTGACAAATACAACAAAGATGTAAATAATTATGAGTATCAGCATCATTACTTGGTTCATCAGCTAAAATATTATATTCTTGCTCAATTGGCTTAAGATTATTTAGAAATGTTATAGTAAAAAAACTTATAATCAAATCTGGGGTAAAAATGCTGCCAATGATAATAAGAGAATAGTTGATTTCAAGTAAATACTGGGCTATTGCTATATAAATAAGCAAAGATATTGTAATGACTAAGGTAAAATACCCATGGATCATTAAAGCTGTCCTACTTTGAGAATTATAGCCAAAAATTGCTACAAATGATAAACAGAGTAAAAAAAAGTGAACAAATACTAGTTGTCTGCTGGTTTTTAATACTAGGGATAAGAGTATACCGATGATACTAAAAAAAGTTTGAATGCCCATGATGTAAGAGTATTTCTTACAACGATCTTTAGGCCAAGGTTCTGACTCCATTGTTTATTATATATAAAAAAGATTATATTTTCTAATATGTTTTAGAGATATATTTAATTAGAATATTGATGTTTTGATATATTTATAAGTGACTTTAAAGATATAATTTGATCATTAATTACTTAGAGGAAAGTTTATAAAGGCTAGTTAGTATTAAAATAATATTAAAAATTATATTTAAGTATTCATTATATTATAACTTATTATTTCTATTATATCATCATTTTTTAGTTGATTGTTTTATATTTTTTATGCTAATTATTTAGTCTATTTGATAACCATTCATAAGTTCCTAATTTAAAGCATTCTTGGATGCCATCTCCGTTTTTAGCTGAAACTTCTATATATTTTATGTTGTGTTTAAATGCTAATTTTATAATCTCTTCACTATTAATAGCTCTTTTATTATAATCATCAGATTTATTCCCAACAAGTATTAAGGTTGAATTAGCCTGGGTATTAGAAATAGCTAATTCAATCCAGTATTCAATTATTTCAAATGTTTCATGATCAGTCAAGCTAAAAACTATGAATACTATATGAAATGCCAATAAATATTTAGGAAAAAGTGATCTAAAGCGAGAAATCCCTAAAGGAAAATCATATATTCTTTGGTAGATTGTATTCCCATCAACTAAAACGATATTTGATACCTAAATATTCCTTACAAAATCTCGATCAATTGGGGATTGACTAAAGTTAAATGTGTTTTCAATAAATCTGATAAGAATGCTTGTTTTCCCAACTCTTCTATCACCAATAAAAATATAGTTTGGCCGTAAAATGCTAAATTGTTTTTACTTTAAAATATCACTCATTATAATTATTATAATATGGAGAATAACTATCTTAAATATTCACATTGATTTTTATCTGATTTAATCTAATCTATATAAAACTCTTATCAATAAAGAGCAAATTGTTGATACCAAAGTGAAGAATAAATTCAAAATAAGCTTTTCTTGAATTTTTGTAAAATTTAGTAATTTTTTGGAACCATTTAGTATACTTACAACTTATTCAATAGATTTATTATTATCTTATATTCTTCATTTCAATCTTAAATCTGCAAGAAAGTTATCAGTAGCATATGAATTCATTAAAAGAATATTTAATCAGTATAAATTTAACTAAAGCAATCTTTTTTTCTATTTAATCACAATTTTTTTACTATAATAAACTATAAGCTAATTACCCAGAATACGCTATTTGAGGCATTAATTGATCTTTATAGGAAGGATCATTATTATAAAGCTCTTCTATCTTTTTATCGAAAAATATCTCGTCCTTTAGTATATTTTCATCAATATCAAAAGATGATATACATAAACCAGAACTGAGATACACTTTATTTTCAAATCTACTAACTATAATTCCTTCAAACTCAATATTATCTGAAATAGTAACAATTGTTTTGATTTTCTTACTTTTTAAACTCCATATTCGCATAGCATTATCTGCTAAATCATACGACCCTGAAACTACAACAACAAATTGATTATCATTTGTTACAGCGATATTATTAATTTCCTTTTCATTCCCTTTAAATACTGTTTCTTCACATTTTTCAAACAAATTCCACACTCTTATCGTTTTATCCCAAGATCCAGAAACAGCAAAACTATTATCACTTGATATCGCAACACATAAAACATGAGAACTATGACCTTGAAATACTGCTTCTTGTGTTTTTTCAATCAAATTCCATAATCTCACAGTTTTATCAGATGAACCTGACACAATAAATCGATTATCACTTGTTATTGCAACACTTTTTACATCAGAAGTATGACCTTTAAATATAGTTTCTTGTTTTTTTTCATATAAATTCCATACTCTTATAGTGTTATCTGAAGAACCATATGATCCTGAACCTGATACTATGAAATAATTATTATTGGTAACTGCAACTGTATTAACAAATGCAGAATGACCTTGAAATATAACTTCTTGTTTGTTATTTAAGAGATTCCACACTTTTACTGTTTTATCATCAGATCCTGTTATTATAAATTGAGTATCGTTTGTTATTGCAACGCTGTTTATTTTTAAAGTGTGGCATTGAAATATAGCTTGTTGTTGTTTGTTAGTCAGATTCCATATGTGTAAAACTCCAGGATTGTTATTTGGACTTGATACACAAATATTTTCATCCCTACTGAAAATGTGAATTTTATGAAGTGGTGATTGGATTAATTGCTTTTTTTCTTCTAAACTCCAAAGTATAAATTCAGAACGCGATACTGAAAAACACTGATTGTTTAGCATTATCCCAACACAAAAAACAGGTTTTGTGTGTCCTTCAAACACCATCTCTTGTTTTTTTTCAAGTAAATTCCAAACAATCAAAGTTTTATCTTCAGATCCTGAAATCGTAAACTTATTATCACATGTTATTACAACACACAAAACAGGTTTATTATGACCTTGCAAAACAGCTTCTTGTCGTTTTTCATACAAATTCCATATCCTCACAGTCTTATCCGAAGAACAAGACACAATTTTCTTATTATCTTTAGTAAATACCACACTCCAAACTTTTTTTTCATGTCCTTGAAACACTACTAATTGTTCTTTTGTAGACAAATTCCATAGACGTACAGTACAATCTAATGATCCTGATACCAAAAACAATCTATCATTTGTCACAGCCACACTTTTAACATAATCTGTATGTCCAGGTAATATTCTTTCAATATAATTATTAAACATATTCAAAATCATCACAGTCTTATCATAACATCCTAATATTAAAAGCTGATTATCACTTGCAACAGCAACACTTTTTATCTCAGAATCATAACCTTGTTTTACTGTTTCTAATCTTTTTTCAAATATATTCCAAATTCTAATAGAGCAATCAGCTGATCCTGATATCACATATTTATCATCATTAGAAATTGTGATACTTAAAACAGATTTTGTATGACCTTGGAACACAGCTTCTTGTTGGTTTTTATGTAAACTCCATAATCTTATAGTCTTATCATTTGATCCTGATATAATAAATTTATTATCTTTTGTAATTGCAACACTTAATACATAAGAAGTATGGCCTTGAAAAATCAGTTCTTTACAATTTTTTTGTAGGTTCCATGCTCTTATTGTCTTATCATTAGATCCAGAAACTATAAATCGATTGTTATTAGCAATAGCCACAGTTTTAACTTCGGATGTGTGGCCTTGAAATATTTTTATATTTTTATTTTCTTGAAGGTTCCATATTCTTACAGTTTTATCTGTTGATCCTGATACTAAAAACTGATTGTCATTTGATAATGCAACACTCCAAACTTCAGAAGTGTGACCTTGGAAGATTGACTCTTGTTGTTTTTTGACAAGGTTCCATAGTCTTATGGTGTTATCTGAGGATGCTGAAGCTAGAAATTGATTGTTGTTTGATATGAAAATACTGTTAACTCGAGAAGTATGACCATTTAGCACTGTTTCTTGTTGCAAATTACCCAAATTCCATATTCTTATTGTACTATCTGATGATCCTGATATTATATGATAATTATCGTTGGTAATTGCTACAGTTCTTACATCTGAAGTATGACTTTGAAGCAATAAACCATACTCAGAATGGATTGTTTCTTTTTTGATTCTCTTTTGGACTACTTTTAAAACCTTTGAATTCTTAACTAGTAATCCTTCTATCTTAGAAAAATAAGGAAACTCAAAGACTAATTTTTCTTTCATCAATGACTGAGCTTCACTTATTTCTTCTCCTTCTAAAGTTGTTTTCTTAAATATCTGACTGTATTTTCGAATCATTTCATCTAGGTATTCAAATGCTAATTTTACTAGACTTTCAATTTGATAATGCATCTTAGAAGATTCACTAATAATGATTTTCTTTTGATTTTCAATACTAATAATTGATTCCTTGATACCTTTGTGAAATTCTTTTTTATCATTTTCTGAAAGGTTAATTTGAATCTTTTTAAAATTGCATTGGCTCTTTAATTCTTTGTGTTTATCATAGTGGCTAATAGAGCATTTATTACAAAATAGCAACCCGCAACAACTACTACATTGTATTATTGGATCTTCTTCGCATCCATAAAAGCTGCATTTCATCATTATAATTATAAGGCTTTTTCTTTTAGTATCAAATACTTATTTAATATATAAGATTTTATATAATTTTTTGTTAAAAGATTACTTAAATGGAATTAGAAATATAAGGTTTTTTTGATAAAAAATCAATCAAAGGTTAGATAATAAGTTAATAAAACTTGAAAGGTGATATTTTTTAGCCAGCAGGAAATAGTAATAAAATCATTTAGAAAGAGAATGAAATAGAAGTAATAATTTTACTAAGCCTATGCGATCATAAGCACTTTTAAAAAAAACTATATAGTTTTCAGTACTCTTGTAAAGAAAATGCATATTTTGAAATTCTGGCCAAATAAAAATGATAAATTTTAACTTCGCTATATCAATCACATGAAATATCTAATAAACTAAATATTAATCAATGCACTTTAAACCTAAATCATACTTTAAGTTCATATTACTACAAAATCTTTATTTTATAATAAACATATCAAATTCTCATTTAAGTCGCAAAATATAGTCTATAATTCTGATATATAATATTTTAATTAGCATCTAACTATATTTTTATACTTAAGTCTCTATTGAAATTTGATGCCTTTATCTATATCATATATTGTATATGAACAAAAAAAAAATTATTATTATATTTGTGGGAAATTTTTATGTATTATAATTGATATATTGAATTTTAGGTTGTGTAATTTATTTGATGCTATTTATTCATTCAGTTAAGATATTTTCTATATCAAAATTTGGGCTACACTATAATACTTGATAGATTCGCTTTTACAAAACTTAAGATGTTTTAATTACCACTTTCCCCTTAAGCGTCTCTTTTATCTTTTAGGAAATTATGAATGAATCTGGCTTCCCTTTAAATACTAATTTTATACTGAAAAAATTCAAACTAAAATTTTATTTTATGAGTTGATACTATCAATATCAAGGCTCTGCAAAACAGAAATTATATCCAGCAATTTCTTAATCACAGAGACAAGAAAAAAAATATGATACTGAATCACAAAAAATATGGGAAAATCCCTATAATCCTAGAACAAAATCAAAGAAATTTCTTATAAAGCAATAGATTTGAATATGTTTTCTAAGTATAAAAGCATTAAATATCTTATAATCAACTAACCGTATATAAAACATGCTTTGATAACAATTATTAGACTTTTTAAGCAAAAATAAGTATTTATCCTAGCAAACATAAAATTACCATCAGAAAAATTTTATATTTGATTATATTGCGAAACCTAAAGTAAAAAAGTATTTCAAATAGCATAGTCTAGTTTAATTATATATATACAAACAGAAGAAAAAAAATTTACTAATAATTTCAAAAGTTATATAGGACTTTATATAATATCTAACATATGCATCAGAGGAATATATAAATCATGGTGAAATATGTAAATTTTAGCAAAGAAGGTCTTGGATTGTGATAAAAAACAATTAGAGATTTTAATAAAACTGAGGACCAAAGTAAAAACTTATGTTATGATATACTAGGGAATAAAAATTTAAGCAAATTTATATTATATTTACCTTGCCAAACTTTAAAAGTGTTACTTAGCTTAGCATCTTAAGAAACTAGGCTCATAAAGTAAAGATTTTAAACTTATGGATAATTATATAAATGGTACTCATTAGTCTTTATAGGATTTCATAAATGGTCGAAATATACACCCTAGTATCCAAAGCCAACTTTATATCAGCAAGATAAATCAACAAGTAAAAAATTCTAACACAATATATCTAATCCTTATATCCTATCGATTATTTATATATCAATCTTATAAAAAGTCGCCATCATCCAAAAATCAAATCCTTCAAAAGCCTTAAAAACATCAACTCTCTTCTACTACAACTTAACCCAACATCTTAAACACCCACAAACTATCCATGAAGCTAAAGTTCATAAAAATATTCAAAAATCAAAAAAATTCCAAGGACATCATAAAAATCCTAGAAAATGAGACTAGTCAAATTTAAGCTCTTTTTATAAGAATTTTATTTAGATAGCTAAGTTGTATTTAAGTTTATATGCTATTATATTTTTTCTGATAAATTTTTGACATATTTAAGCTAAAAAATAATGGCTTATAATAAAATGAAAGGAATGATACTTCTGGTATTTGTCCTAGCCCTCTGGGCTAACGTACCTGCCTTAGCTGATGAAACAACAGCATTAACTTTCATTGAAAGACGTCCTGTGATGACTAGCACTTGCGAAGAATGCTACTACTCATACTTTGAGGGTAGCTATGCTTATGATTGCTACTATTATTATTGTAGAGAAGAAGTCTATAATAAGCTTTTTGATAAAGAAATTACCAATACAAACTGTAATAGTTGCTCATATTACTCAGATATCTCATACTGCAACTGTGTTGATACATACTGTAAGACTGAAATCCTTTCAATCCTTGAGACACTTTATGGTCCTAAAGAAGAAGAAAGCTTAAGTTCATGTACTGATACATGCTATTACAATTGGTATTATTATAACTATGACTATAATACATGTGTTTATTATTATTGCAAGACTGAAGGTATTAATGAGAAATTGATCACTTTCGCTATGGTTGAGAATAAAGTTGAAATAATGAGCAACTGTGATGCTTGTTATTATTATTATAGTGGAGATAGTTATTATGAATGCATTTATTATTATTGTAAAGCTGAAATCATCGATGGGAACAAGTTATTTGCTGAGAATTCTCATCCAATCAGTGAACCATTAGAACTTAATGCTTGTGATGACTGTTATTGGTATTATTATTATGGATATACCAGCACTTATTATGATTGTGTTTATGCTTATTGCAAGGAAGAAATTTTGAAGCTTTCTGAGAAGAATTTCAATGGCAAACTTAGCTTCGTTCAAGAAAGACCTGAAATCCTTTATACTAATTGTGAACTTTGTGATTATTATTATACTGGAGATGCTTGGTATGATTGTATCTATTATTATTGCAAGGATGAAGTTGTAGATACTCAACAACTTATTAGCTCAAATGGTGCTAATATCGAAAATGCTGACCTTAGTAGATGTACTAATTATTGCTATTATACTTATTACCTTGGGTATTATACATATACTGAATACTCCAATTGTTATAATTATTATTGTAAAAATGAAGTAGCATCTCTTTATAAAGAATTTAATGCAAAGAGTTTTATCAAGACTAAAAAAGAAAGCGAACTTTATAGTTGTTCAAGTTGTCATTATGACTCTTATGAATATGCTTATCATTGTTATTATTGTTATAAAGAAGCTATTCTTGAAAAAACTGCTCTTTTCACCGAAAAACCAAATGATGCAAAAGTTGGAACTTGTGAATACTGTTATTATGACTCTTCTTTAAGTTATTATGACTGTGTTTACTATTATTGTAAAAATGAAGTTATAGAAAAAGCTAAGCTTATTGTTATAAATAACTTAAGTAAACTCATATCGATTGCCCCACTTCAAGGATCAACATGTTCTGAATGTGGCTATTATTACTCTTATAGTAATGATGAATATGCTTATGATTGCACTTATTATAATTGCAGAGAAGAAATTCTTAACAAAAATGTTTTATTCGCTGGATATTCTGGAGAACAGAAACAAGATTATTGTTATGAATGTTATGATTATGATTATGATGGATATTATGACTGTGCTTACTGGTATTGTAAAGAACAAATTCTTGACAAATTAAAAGAACTCTATGGAACTGAAAAAATTGAAGGATCATCTTGTGAAGGTACTTGTTATATGGACTGGTACTTTTATGGTTCTGATTATTTCACTTGTGCTGCTAAGTTTTGTAAGGATACAAGAAGTGAGAATTTTATTACAATCCCTGAATTCATTCAAGAAAAAGGAGGAGTTCAACTTGATTGTTATGATACTTGTTACTATTACTATGGGTACTCTGGAAGTTATTATGACTGTGTTTCCTATTACTGTAAAAGTTTAACAACTGAAAACCTCTCAGTTATTGTTTCTGGAAAAAAAGTAGAAACATATACTTATTGTGATGCATGTTATGATAACTATATTTATGGCTATTATACTTATAGTGAATATAACGACTGTTATTATACTTGGTGTAAAACATCAGACTCCAAAGGCATTAAAACTGTTAAGGCTGAGACAATTAAACTTTCATATTGTGATGATTGTTGGACTTATTATTATTATAATTATTTGACGTATACTGAATACTATAATTGTGTTAGCACTTATTGCAAAGATACTGAAACACCAAGTCATGATATGGAGAGAACGAGTTTAAGTAAAGCTAAATCTGAGAAACTTTTTAATTGTAATGATTGTGCTGATTATTACTATAGTGGATATTATACTTATTCTGAGTATTATAATTGTGCTTATTATTATTGTAAGGATCAAATTGTTGAAATGTCTATGACTAGCAAAAAAGAGTCAGAATTTGTGTCAAAGAGTGGAGTAACATTTGATTACTGTAGTTATTGCAATAATTACGATTGCTATTATGAATATTGCAAGAATGAAGTGATGAGTAAACTCAATGTGAAAGCTGAAAATGCTATTTCAAGCGGCCAAGAACTTACAAAATGTGAAAACTGTTATTATTTATATTCTTATGGGTATTTTACTTATAATGATTATACTTATTGTTACTATTGGTACTGCAAAAACGAAATCCTTTCGCAGGCTGACCTTCACAAGAGAATTACATCCCTTGTAGCTATAGAAAAGTCTGATGTCGAGACTTATACTGAAGAAGTTTGTGAATACTCATATGATTCTTATGGATATGAATACTATAATTGTTATTATTACTATTACAAGAATAGTATTCAACATGAATCGTCGAGTTTGATTTCAGGATTCGCCATATCAGCTGTGGTACTAGGAGCACTAGCTTATTCCAGATACTCAAAGAGACGCCAGAATAATGAATCAAGCTCAGTGAGCGAAGTTCCTTATAAGATTATTCTCTAATAATCTAATTTAGTTCATTTAAGAATTCTAGTCTTTTTTATTATAGTATTTAGGGATAGCGCTTTTTATAAGTAAATATAATAGAAATTATGGGAAAATAGGATAGTCAAGGTTTTTTTTTTTTGCTTTAAAATAGTGTTTTGATGATTTTAGATTATTCTTTTTACTCAGATGAAGAAAATAAATTTACTTAAACTTATTCAATCATAAATACTTTTAAACAAAACTATATAGTTTTCAATATTCTTATATAGAAAAGAATATTTAAAAATTCTGATGAATAAAAATTAATACTTTGAGTCCATATTATCATGAAATAATTATTCTAATAAACATATCAAATTATCTTTTAGCCTATAATTCTGATATATGCTTTTTTAAATCATTTTTATTACAGTAAATAAATCTAAATAAATAATTATAGGCTAATTAAGTATTCCCATATAAGTTTTAGCATCTTTATATATCTCTTCTAATGAAGCCCTTTGCACCATATCAACTTCAAGCATCTTCCTCAAAGTTTCATAAAGAAAATCATATGGAAATTCTTTGATTTTATCATCTATAGTTCTTTGCAATTCTTGTCTAAGTAAATTATAAGAAATTCTTTTTAAATTATCTTTCGCTATATAATCATAACTCTTTGTTAACATTTCCATAATATATATATCATATGAGATTCCATAAAAATTAAGATATTTGATATCGATATTACAGACATCAAGAAGACAAAGTCCTAAAGAAAATATGCTTGACTTGTATGGGTCATATTTCATGAAATTAATAATATTGTGAAGTCTACACCATGTCATCATTTCTGGAGAAAGGTATAATTTAGAAACCCATCTTGAAGGCCAAAATAAAGGAAATGAACTACCTTCATATTTTTCTGAACTTTTAAATGACTCTCCAAAATCGCAAATTTTAACTTTTTCTAGTGATTCTATTAGGATGTTATATGGAGAAAGGTCATTATGAACAATATGTTTTTGCTTTAAAGTGTAAAGAGCTTTTATTATATTGTAGAATAATATTTTCATATCCCTACTTGAGAGATTAGGATTTTGATTTATAAATTCTTTTAAATTAATCCCTCCATATTCTGTTCCTATCTTAATCTTTTTTCTATAAATCGATTTTCTTATTGTAAAATATAATAACTGGGGAAACATATGGTCTTTTGATAACTTTTTTAATATTTTTATCTCTTTGAAAGCTTTGAAAGTAGTTTGCCATACAAAGTCGCAAGTTTTTGACTCTTTTTCAAAAGCATTAAATATAGGATAATTAATCTCTTTTATAAGATTCTTCTTTATCTTCATATATATTCCTGGAAATCCTTTAGAGCATTGAAACAACGGAACAATCATTTTTGAACTTGAATTGAAATGCTTTTGTAAACTCTTGGTTTTGTTCAATAAAGTTGAAAACTCTATATTTGAAATTCCTATAGTTGTAGTTTTTATTTTTTTACTTTCTTTTTCCAAAGTTTCATTCTCATTCCTATTTATAAAATACAAATTTAAAGTACTGAAAATCGTTTTTAAATTAGCAACATTAGTATCTAAATATTTATTTTTTATAGAACTACTCATATCAAAAAATTCTGAAGCTTTATTTTCCTCATTAAGATTTAAATATAATAAGCCTAAATTATTGTAAATAGTAGCTAAATCACAATAATTACGATTTTCTGTTTTTTCCCATATAAATCTGCACTTCTCATAATAATCCAAAGCATTTCTATTCTTATTTAAACTTGAATAAACACTTCCTAGATTATTATAAATAGTCCCTAATCTAGAGTGATCCTGATTCAATGTTTTTTCCATAATAAATTTACTCTTTTTATAATATTCCAAAGCTATTTCCTTTTTATCCAAATTTGAATAATTTCCTCCAAGATTGTTATAAATAACAGCTAAATCAATATGATCAGGATTCAAAATCTTTTCTCTAATACGCAAGGATTTTTTATAAACCTCAAGAGCTTTTTGCCTATCATTTAAATGTAAATAAAAACTTCCAAGATTATTATAAAACGATGCTAAATCAGGATGATCAATATCAAAACTTTTTTCCATAATACCCCAGGATTTTTCATATAATTCAAGTGCTTCATTTTTTTTATTTAAATTAAAATATGCCAAAGCTAGATTGTTATAAATTACAGCAAGGGAATGATTATCTGAGTCTATCGTTTTTTCTAAAAGAATCTTGCATTTTATATAAAACTCAAAAGCTAGTTTATTTTTATTAAGACTAGAATAAAAGTTCCCTAAGTTGTTATAAAGTTTAGCAAGACAATTATAATCATCATTCCAATTTTTTTCAATAATATTTTTGCATTTCTCATAAAACTCAAATGCTTTTTTCTTTTCATTTAGATCATTGTAAACATTCCCAAGATTATTATAAATTATTGCTAATTCAGGATGATCTTGGTTTAATATTTTCTCTCTTAAACATCTGCACATTTCATACAATTCAATAGCTTTATTTTTATTGTTAATTTTTGAATAAATATTCCCTAAATTGCTATAAATATTAGATAGTCCTAATTTATCAGGATTTTGAATTTTCTCTTTAATAAGTTTGCATTTTTCATAATATTCAAGAGCTTTTTGATTTTCGTTTGATTTATAATAAAGGTTTCCTAAATTATTATAAAGTATTGCAAAGATGGGATCATTAAAATCATATAGTTCTTCCATTAACAATCTACTTTTTTCATAAGCTTCAAGTGCATTTTTATATTTTTTGAAATGTGTATAAATCAAACCTTGATTATTATAAATTTTGATAATAGTATCATTATCAGCGATTTGAACTTTATCAAAAATACTCTTGCATTTTTCATAATACTCAAGTGCAGATTTCATTTTATTTAGCTTTAAATACAAATTCCCTATATTGTTATATAATTTTACTAAATCAGGATTTATAGAATCAAGAGTTTTTTCTGTTATAACTTTGGATTTTTCAAAAAATTCAAGTGCTATTTTATTTTCGTTAATATCCATATAAACATTCCCTAAATTATTGTAAATTTTCGCTAAATCAGGGTGGTAAGGACCCAAAGCACTTTCCCAAATGCACTTGGATTTTTCAAAAAAATCAACAGCTTTTTTCTTATTATTTAAATTTATATAAACCAATGCAATATTATTATAAGTTATTGCTAATTCTGGGTCATTTGAATTTAGAATTTTTTCTCTGATTTTTTTGCTTTTCTTAAAAAATTGTATAGCATTTTCAGATTTATTCAATTTTAAAAATGTCAAACCAAGATTATTGTAAATTTTTGATAGTTCTGGATGATCAGGGTTTAGTATTTTTTCTCTAATAGATTTACATTTTTCAAATAGATTAAGAGCTTTTTTTTTCTTGTTAAGATTGTAATAAATATTTCCTAGGTTGTTATAAACTATTGATAAATTCATATGATCAGGGTTGAGAGTTTTTTCCCAAATAGTTCTGGTTTTTTCATAGACTTCAAGAGCTTTTTCATTGTTATTTTGATTTAAATATAAGTTTCCAAGATTATTATAAATTACTGCAAGATCTGGGTGGTCTGAATTTAAGGTTTTTTCTTTAATGTTCAGACATTTGTTATAATTTCTTATTGCTTTTTCAATAATTCTCATATCTAGATATATAATTCCTAGATTATTGTAAATATTTGCTAGATAAAGATGATCAGGTTTCAAAGTTTTTTTCCATATATGCTTTGCTTTTTTTAATATATCGATCGCTTTTTGCTTATCATTAAAGTAAACGTAAATATTTCCTAAATTATAATAAACAGTTGCAAGATCTGGATGATCTGTTTTTAATATTTTTTCTCTTATATCTCTGCACTTTTCATAAAATTCAAGGGATTTTTTATTATTGTAAAGATCTCTGTAAACTCCACCTAAATTCATATAAATTGCTGCTATTTGAGGATGATCTGGGGTTAATATTTTATTTCTAATTTCATAACACTTGTTATAAAATTCAAGAGCTTTAGGTTTATTATTTAAATTTGAATATAAAATTCCAAGGTTGTTATAACTTTTTGCTAGATCTGGATGATTTGAATCTAAAATTTTTTCTCTTATTTGTCTGCATTTTTCAAGTAGTTCCTGAGCTTTATGCTTTTCATTAAAATTCAAATAAAGACTTCCTAAACTATCATAAACTGTAGCTAGATCAGGATGGTTTAGGTCATAAGATTTTTCCATAGCGTATTTGCATTTTGTAAAAAACTCAAGAGATTTAAGCTTTTGATTAAGATTTGTATAAATCAAACCTAGATTGTTATAAATTTTTATAAGTTTAGGATCATAGGGATTAAGGGTATTTTCCATAATAGATTTGCATTTCTCAGAAAATTCGAGGGCTTTTTTAAAATCTCCGAGATTATTATAAAGATTTCCTAGGTTGTTGTATATTGAAGATAACTTAGGGTGGTTTGGGTCTGAAGTTGTTTCTCTTATAGCTAAGCATTTTTCATAATATTCAATAGCTGTGCTCTGTTCGTTTGATTCTGAATAAATCAAACCTAAATTTTGGTATACAACTGCTAGATTCTGATTTTCAGGATTGTGAAATTGCTCCCAATAATTCTTGCATTTGATGTATGTTTTAATTGCTTTATCATACTTTCTAGTTTTAAAATAGTATGTCCCAATTATGAACTCAAGCTCATGCAAATCTTTAGGAATTTTATTTTGTAATTCTTTGATTTTTATGTATTGCTTGGCAAAGATTTTTCCTTCAACTAAGTTTGTTGATTTATAATCAAGAGAATCATTATCCCCTAATTTATATAAAACCTTNTCCAATTATGAACTCAAGCTCATGCAAATCTTTAGGAATTTTATTTTGTAATTCTTTGATTTTTATGTATTGCTTGGCAAAGATTTTTGCTTCAACTAAGTTTGTTGATTTATAATCAAGAGAATCATTATCCCCTAATTTATATAAAACCTTAGAAAGCCTTTTGTATATCCCTGAATTTCCAAAATTCATTCTTGTATAATGTAGCATTCTAAGTTCATAGGCTTGTATATATAATCTGTGAGCTTCTTGAAAATTTTTAAGTTTAAAATCTTTATCTCCTTCAAGTTGAAAAAATTTTGATTTTATTGTAGTATCTTCAATAGAATCCATATTTTTATTATAGTCGAAAAGTTTCAATAACGTTTTGAAGAAATTTTTTATATATAATTAACAATAAGCTGTTTATAAGAAAGATATAAGATTTAAAATAAAATTTTGGCTATTAGGTTATTTTATAATATGCATTAATTATATATTTATCTTAGGTGAATTGCAATTTATAAAACTAAAAATTAAATCACAATTGAACTGATAAAATAATATTCCAATTCTTTTGATAAATTAATTATCTTTATCATCAAGGACTTCGACAAATTCATTAGCTTTGAATTTCTATTTTCTAGTGTTTTGTTTATAAATTTCTATATTATACATGCTCTAATATCATGAAAATACTAAACTTCATGCTTGCTATAATATAATTCAAGGGAAAATATCTACATTTATCAATCATGAAATATATAAAAAAATGTATTAAAACCCTATATGATTAATCATAATTTATCATCAATATTCATAAAATAAATATAATCATATCATATACAATATTATATTAATATCAAATCATATTATGTTCTATTCATATCATACAATAATACAATAATATAAAATCATATCTTAAATTAATACAAAATGCAATAACATAATCATACTATTCTCATAAAAATAAGTTTATTTTTTGATTTATCAAATCGACTGAATTTCAAAATCTAAAGAACTATAAAACTATCAAAAAAACATACTTTCAACAAGACATTTTATGAAATTTTAATTCTAGGCTTGGTTTACACTACTATTAACTAAAATTAAGCCTGATGAGGATTAAAAAAGATTATCCTGACTAAATGTGAACTGTGGTGGCTGAACTGGAGGGTTTGGGACAATATTTTTAATCCTAAAGAAATTGACTATTTCCCTAGGAATTTCATCAAGAACCTCCTTAACAAGTCTATAAGGTGAATTATCTAAATCTCTAAAAGGGACAAACTGAACAATATCCCTAACCATTTTTTTCCCATCCAAATCAACCAAAGGTTCTTTATCCGCATCTAAAATAGTCATTTTCGTAAAAGTTTCATTCCCAATCCCAACTATAACAATACTAAGCGCTGAAGCACTTCCTCGTACAATCCATTTAACAGTTTCTTCCATATCATGTATTTCCCCATCAGTAAGTATAAGAAGTATAGTATATTGCTGATTATTTTGTGATACATTTTGTCTTTCAACATCAAGTATAACTTTTTTCAATAAATCAGCAAATAATGTTGGACCACTTAAACCAACATAATCAAAAGTTCTTTTATACATTTCCATCATTCCTTCTACTCCAACAGCATAAGGGTTTTCATCATCACGATTTAAAGGGAAACAATGAGAAATCACATCATTAACTTTACCCCCAAAACCATACATTGGGACTTTTTTATCTGAATCATAATGAAGGAGGATTTCAGATACAGCCTGAAGAGCTTTTTGATAATGATTAAGTTTTTTTCCTTCTGGGTCAATATAATGCAAAGAACTTGTACTTGATGGATGTTTATTTGACCCTGTAAAATCAATTGCAACTTCTAAAGATATTTGACATCCTCCTTGTATATAATCAAAAAAACTTGGGATTTTTTTTATTGTGCAAGTTACGATATAAATAAACCCGGAATTCACGTATTTTGATTTTGATTTTTTTCTAGGGTTGATTAATTCCAACTTTTGTTTTGGGTTTTCTATTATTTTTTGTAAAGTAAATTCAGTTGACCCAATATATTCATGGTCGCCTATAGTTTTGTAGTCATAAATTTCTAGTAAAAGCTTCATGTCGAAATCATCATGACACAAGTCTTGGATTTTTTTTGTAAATGGCTTCCAGAGAGGATCGGTACCATGGGAATATTCAGACATGTAGATTCTGAGTTTTTCACTATTTGGTAGTACTCGGTAAAGGTAAAAAAAAGGCTCGAATGGGCTGAAGAAACTTGAGACATCTTCAATGTTGCTGCCTTGGAACTGAAGAACTACTTCGTCGTTGTTTGAACTGTTTTCTTCGATTCTTGCGATTAGGTAGCCAGAATGTTTTTTAGATTCATTTATGATGGATAAGGCTAAAGTCTGACCTTGAGTACCTACCAATTGACCAATTGGGCATGAGCAAGTGCCAACTAAATTATATTCTGTTGCTTCATTCTCGCTATCTTCTGACCCATAAACCATGAATTTTATCATTTGATTCTCTTCAAAAAAGTAATCCAAACTGAAACTTGTTACAAAAGCAGGATTAAGTGATCCTTGCACAACTTCAGTAGTCCCCAATTTATCCCAGTTTTCATCGTTAACTTTTTCGTAGACTTCAATAAAAGGGTCAAGTCCTCCGTAATCTAAATGATTACTCAGATTCCTACAGGAAATGTAAAGCTGAAGCTTAGAGCATTTCTTGACTTGTTCAACCATTTTTTATTATTGCTTAAGTTTGTCATCTAGCAAGAAAGCTTTTAGCATTTTAGAAATTCAATATAAATTTATGTTGGAATTTATCTATAGCATAATGAGTTTTATAATAATTAAAGACTATTATGTTTTAATATATAAAAATTTGTAAAGTATTTGATTTTTTATGATAGTAAATATTGAGGATTTATAAGAAAGGTTTATTGATGATTAAATGATTATGTTGATTTAAAATGATATGAAGGAATATGGAGTTTGTGTATTTTAAAGGAAAATATTTATAGTTGGATTGGATATTGTATTTGGTTTGGAATTGGTAGTTTTTTATGAACTGTTAGGTTTTCTTCACTTTTTGTATTTCCAGTAATGTATTAATAGTTATGTATGATATAGCAAAAACAAATTTTAAAATATCAAAGCAGATGGTTATCTCTTTTTATCAAATATAGGAACTTCTTATTGAAAAAATATAATTATAAATAGTCTCCCTATGAAAACTTTTACACTTTACACCTTCATCATAAAATATCTTGTAATTTATAATTAGAAACTCATAGATTTTTATTTGATATAACACAACTATGTATTCTGAAATATTCAAAATGTCTAAAATTTATATTTGCTTCATATAAATTTTAGTTGCTATAAAAGTAAGATATATCTTATTAATTTGGAAGTTTGAAAATTCTAATGTGTTTTATATTAATACTAAATATACAGAAGATATTGAATTAAAAATATTGAAATATTTATTTATGATATGGAATGATATCTAGATTTTCAACATTATATGAAATATGAATTGAATAAATTAGGATAATTAATGTCTGTAATATATAAGAAGAAAATATAAAATTTTATATAGGATATTAATATCACGCATTCGGAAAATATCAAAATATCCGAACTATATTTAAAGAAAAATATCTTTAATTTATAAATAGATATGCAGTTAATAACTAAGCCTTATTAAAATCTTTAATTTATGCATTTATATAAGATATAATGTAAAAATCTTGTAGTTATAAAAAATGTCTATATTTATTCTAATGTAAAATATCCAAAATTAAAGATTACATTAAAGATATGGATTTAATATACTCAGAAGTTATTAAAATGTCTTCAATTTATAAGAAAAACATATCTTGTATTTTTAAGAGAAATAGTTAACAAAAATTATGAAAATATCATGATCTCTTTAATTTATTATCAACTTTTAAGATTTTTATAAGACATAAGTTTTTGTTATTTTGGAGTAGTTTTAAAAAAAATTCCTTTACTAGAAAAAACATCCAGCATTTAGTTTATTATAAAAGATATCAATGAAAAAAAATCGAAAGTTGTAAAATGTCTATATTTATTCTAATGTAAAATATCCAAAATTAAAGATTATATTTAAGATATGGATTTAATATACTCAGAAGTTATTAAATGTCTTCAATTTATAAGAAAAAAATATCTTCGATATAAATTTATATAAGACTATGATTTTAAACACTTGGAATCTATCAAAAAATCTTCAATTTATAAACAATAATTTATGATTTATATAAAATATATACGTTTTAAACATTCAAAAGTTATTAAATTGTCTGGGACTAGTTATTGTAAATGCCTAATATTCATGTGCTATTCAAGATTTGAGCTAAAAAAAAAATTGATACTATAAAATGTCTATATTTATTTGGTAGAATATTTTTATTGAAAATATAATTTAAGATATGGATTTCATATGTTCAAAAGCTATTAAAATGTCTTCAATTTTGAGGAAAAATATATCTTTGCCATATAAACCTATAAAGAAGAATTGAATTCAAAAGTATCAAGTTACCAAAATGTCTATATTTATTTATAGGAAAATATCGAAATTATTTTATTCATTGTATTGGAAGATAATCATTCAAATATTTGGAAATGATAAGATATCAGCATTTTATTATTAAAAAAGTATACAGAGTTTTTGTTGTTATAGGGAATATTGATTTGAAGTTCTTAGAAATAATCAAAATGTCTACAAAAAAAAAGGGAAAATATAATAACTATTTATTATGCTGTTTAAATATTAAGGAAGATATGAGCTGTAATTCTAAAAAATATAGAAAATATTGAATTTATATTTTACAAGGTATTGCTGATGATTTTGAGTATAAATTTTTGGAAATTATAAATTGCAGACAATTTCTAAGGAAATGATATGAAGCCTATTCTATTTTTTTATAAAAGAAATCATTAAGACAATGTGTTTTATTAGTAAAATAGTGTTCCTATCATGTCTTGAAACAAATTTTAAGTAAGATGTATATTTTAAATTCTGATATTTGGGAACGTCAATAATTTCTTATGATTATTTGGCTAATTTTTATTGTTAACTGGTTTTCATATAGTTTTTGCTAGAATATCAGAGATAATTTATTTATTTCAAAATCTTGAAGTGCTTTGGTTAATATAAAAAATATTTGTAAAGTTTATATATTTTAAGAAATAATCCAACACTTGTATATATGCTCTATATTAAAGCATATCTTAAAATTTTGTTATAAATAAAGACAGATAAGTATTTATTTATTCATAAGTTTATATCATCCATGATAATTTGTGATTTTATAATAATATCAAATATTCAAAATGTCTTCATTTTTTTGAAGTTTTTATCTTTTCATTTTTTATTGGTAATCAAAATGAAAATAATATCATCAAGCACTTTGTCATTCTTAATAATTATAAAATTATACTATTATTAAAAGTAGATAACAATTATATCATGCTATTATATTTATAATACTACCTAAATCTATTTACCTAATAAAAAACATTATCTTAGTTATTATCACAATAACTCTTAATCTACAAAGTCAATCCAATATATTTTCACTACTGTAAAGCATAAAATTTCTAAAATACTTAATTTTACATCCAAATTAAATTCATAAATTATTCAAAATGTCTACAAAAAAATGTACATCTTTATGAATTTATCAACCATAATTTTTAAAATAAAATATTCATACCTTTATAATACAAATCTTTATCCTCTTAGCAATCTATTTCCTTAAATACTAATTTTATTTCCTATATTAACCATTTTAAAACTACTTAAAACTACTTAAAATGATTTAAAAATATTCATTTTTCTGATATAAACAAGTCATTATTCATAAATTATCTATCTTATTTTAGTATGATCAAAAGATATATATTTGTCTACATTTTTTATGTATTTTGTTTGGATATAAATCATATTTTTTTTAAAAAATCTACAACTTTTTAATAAACATTTTTCCAAGATATGTAGTATATCTATATTAAAAGCTCCTAGATAATTTATAGATCGAAATAAAAATATCTAATTGAAAAATCATAATCTTTATAAAAGTATAGGCACCATAAATTACTAAATAAAAGCACGGAATGAGTTTTTAGGATATATTTTATTTTAGCATAATTTTGTATATAAATAAGGTGTTTTTGCAAACTTTATGATGTGGGATATTGAGATCTGATTATTAGCCTTGGTTTTATTAATCATTTTAAAGAATCTGTTTATAACATTAAAAATTTAAAGTTATTAAGAAATATATTGGAAATTTTTAAGTTCGATATTTGAAACTTTAAGTTTTTATAGGAAAATAAAAACATATAAAACTTAAACTGCATTCAAGTATAAAAAAATTCACAACTTTCTAATATCAACACATCAGGCTAAAAAATTCCCACTCCAATCCTAACACATTTCATCCTATAATCCTATAACCTCATTCATCTTATCCTCATGTTAAATCCTAATCTAATTACTAGAAATAATTTCATAAGCAAACTGTTTTAAATTCTCTATATTTCCTCTATACATAGCATAAAGATAATAATTCCTAATTTTCAAAACCACTACATTTTCACAATCAAAAATATCTGCGAATTTAGCATTAACATCTAAAAACTCTGAAGTACATTTTCCAATATTTTCATAAAGTTGTGCATAATGACTAAAAAGTGGACGTAATACATCCATAAACCATCTTGATGATGCTATAACATGAGGTGTATTAACCAAACCATTTATTGTATCAACCAATGCATAATGAAAAACATAAAGATCATGTTGAGGATAATAAACAGGTTTATATATCTTATCTTTAAGCCCTTGACCTCTTGGTGATCCTATAGGTGATGAATCTAAACTTCTTGATTTTTTCATTATACTTAACAGTTCTTGTTTTTTCGGATCATCAACAGCATCAATTTCAGTTAAATAAAGGTTCTTTTTGAACTCTTCTTCGATTTTTACTATGATTTTAGTTTCGTTTAGTTCGTTGCAAAACCTTTTCCCTTTATCTACGAACCAAGGATCGTAATCGTTATTCCCATCAGTTAAAGGGATAATAGTTATTGCTATTAGAAAACCTTGAGTACAAACAATACTTATCACAATTTCTTCTTGACCTTTTTTTATCCTTTCCACAAATGACTCTTGTGGAAAAGTATCATTTCTCATATACAATCTTTTAGCATTAACTATTCTCATAAACTCAGTAAGTTCTTGTTTAGGAAATGAGCCTGATATGATATACCCTTTATACATCATAAGCACATCTTTTATAATCCCTGAAGGTTTTTCTAATGAAAGCACTTCATGAACCGTAACAGTAGATTCATGAAACAATATATGTAAAGTCATATCTAATTGCATCATAAGTGGAATACTAAGGTTAAAATATAATGCATTTGCCCCAATTGCTATAGGTAAACATACACATGGGAAACTTATTGGTGAATTCTCAAACTCTTCATCATCATATCTGAAATAAGGGTAAATTTTATATATAGACACAGAAAGGAAAATTTCTAACAGCTCACTAAGTTTCTCAAAAAGTTCTGGCTTTAATACTTTTTTATGTTTAGCTGAACGTTCTGTACTTTTAGGTGTTAAAAACTCTTCTTGGTTTATTGACATTTCTGAGAATATAGGTTGGATTACTTGTAAAGTATCTGATAATGTTTGTTTTATAATATGATCTGGAATCGAAGGTAATATTATAACTAGTATATAACTTGGGTTTATAATATCAACCCCACATTTGATATCCCGGTAATTTATTATTTCTTGTGATGAAATTTTGTGTGGAGGCTTGAAAGTCCCTGTGAAATTCCTAGGGAATATGTAAATCGGCTCGTGTTGGAATGAATCAAGTATCAAAACCCCATATTCTTGAGACTTTCGAATACACTTGAGCATTATGTTTTCTTCCATATTTATATGAAGGCTAGTTAAAAATCTTCATCCCAGTTAGCGTAGATTGCTTTAGGTTTTTTGCTTTTGGGTGGGATGCTGTCATTTGCTTCTTCTCTTGAGATAATCTCGTCATAAGTTTTCGCGCTTTTCGATGCAGCTCGTATTTCTCTTTCAAAATCGTGGACCCTAGGTTTAAAAGGTGGGTTAATACCTTTGCTTAATAGTGTGTCCTATATAAAATATACCCAGTTTATTGAAGATAACCATGGGTGTCCTTTAAGATTATCGAAACTTCCTCCACTCCTCAGTGCTGGGTTTTTACTCAACAACTGCTCGATAAATGGCTTAGCTGGTAAGCGCTGGTCTACAAAACTTGGATATGTCAGTTTCCTTTCAAGAACTTTCTCATATACCACGTATGGATCTTCTTCATTTTCTCCAAAAGGTACTCCTCCACATAGAAACTCATATAAAATAATCCCTAAACTCCAGAAATCAGCAGACACCCCATATCCTTTACCAACAATAATCTCAGGAGCCATATAATGAGGTGTACCAACAATAGTATAAGTTCTCCCATTAACAATTTTGGCTGTGCCAAAATCAATAAGTTTCAAATACCCTTCTTCATCAACCATTATATTCTCTGGTTTTAAATCCCTGTATATTATATCACGTTCATGCAAATGTTCTAATATAACAATCATATTTGCTATATAAAAACGTGAATCCCTATCTGTAACTAAATTCAATTCTCTGAGTACATCAAACAAGTCCATTCCTCTAACAAACTCTGTTAAAAAATACACACGTTTTTGGTCTTTAAAAGTTTTGACTAATTTTAATATAAAAATATGGTCGATTTGTAAAAGCACTTTCCTTTCAAGTATCAAATTTTCTTGTATTTCATATCTTTCAATCTTCCTCCTATCTACAGTTTTCAACGCATAAATATTTTTTTGTTCTTTTCTCGCTGCAAGGAAGACATTTCCAAACATCCCTTTTCCAAGTACTTTTACTATAAGTAAATCATTTAAAGATATATTATCATCTTGAAGTTGTATTCTTTTAATAAGCTGGTTTTTAATATTATCATCTATGATCCTTATAAAATCCGCTTGGTGTAACACCCAACACGTAATTTCACCAACAGCAACAACAGTTGCAGTCCTGGGTTCTCTATTCAAAACACTTCTTTCCCCAAAATAGTCACATTTTGTAATAGTCCTTATCGTATACCCATCTTTAACCACATCAACTTTCCCTTGTTTTATAATAAAAAACGAATCCCCAGGGTCGTTTTGTTGTACAACAACACTCCCACTTTCAAAATCTTTTATTTCTAAAGCTCGAATTAGTGCTTGAAACCTATCATTAGGTAAGTTTTTAAATAAATGAACTTTTCTTAACACAGTATAAGCTTCGTTATTTGTCGCTACTTGATTAAACTCCCCATCTATACAATTTTGAAACTCATCTCTTGTTATAATAGCAACAGTAGATTCACTTTCACTTATAACTTCATCAAAAACCTCTGAGTTTATATCTTGAGTTAATTCTCTATCTCCAATACTACAAAACAATTCAGCTATAATTGTATTATGTTTATCAACAATACGACCTTTAAGGACCATATAAGCATTTGTACCTTTGATTGTCCCTTGAGGTATAACAATTTGACCTTTTTTAAAACCTTGGACTGTAAATGCGTTTAATACTTTTAAAGCTTGGGATGGATTCAACTGTCTGAAGACTTCAGATTTTTCCATACTGATACGTTTTGTGTTTTGATAAATTATATGCTGTAGTTGGCTACCGAGAACTTTTGTTAGACGTTCACGGCCTATTGCCACACATTTTAAGTCGGTTAAAGCTGTGATTGTTGCTGTTCTTACGCTATTATATAATAAAGCTTGCTCACCAAAGAAATCACCTTTAAACATTTGACGTAATTCTTTCCCTCGTTGGGTACAAGAAACTGTACCATCTTTGATTAGGTAGAATAAATCTCCTGGATCACCTTCACAAACTACTTTTTCATTGGCTCTAAATTTTAATGTAGATAATGAACCGACAAGGGCGTCTTTTTGACTGTTAGTTAGGATTTGGAATAAAGGCACGGATTCTATAAATTGTCGGTTTTCTGTGTAGTTTTGAGCGTTAACAGTTTCTACTGCGGTTCTGAAGGATTTTCTATCAAGACCCCAGAGAGTTGTTTTTTCTAATGTGAGGACGGTAGCGGATCTTGGAGTGTTGTGAAGTAGGGCGAGTTCACCAAAACTGTCTCTTTCTGATAAAGTGTTAACTTTTTTACCATTGACAATAATTTCGAGCTTACCTGTAATTACAATGAAAAATGTATTTCCAGTTTGTTCTTGCTCAAAAACAATTTCCTTTGGGTTTAAAGCATAATGTCTCATTCTATCGATAATCATTGCCCTATTTTCTTCTGGAAGACTAGTAAAAATAAAATGCTTGTTTAATGCTACATTAATCAAATCTATATCTTTTTTTGATTTTAACTTCTCAGTTATAATTGCATTAGGAGCATCAAGTTCTACTTGTGATTGCCTTCTTACATCTACTACAGGAGCTTTTTTCTTAATTAAATTTCTGTTCGAAGATATTGGGATTTTAGTTTCTTCGATTTTTGGTTTAGTTTTTTTTTCCATTTATTACTGTGAGATTCTGAATATTTTGCGATGAGTATAGGATAATAGATAATTAATTATTTAATTTAAAAAAACTACTTGCACTTTGCTATAACTAAAGCACAAATTGGGCATTTATGTACTCTTAAATTTCCAAGCCAGGTAGGTAATGAGCAGCACGAAAACAAACTACTAAAAATTTGTAAAATGCCCGTTGAAATATGTGAACTCTGAATCTCCAAAGTAGTATGAATATCTTTTTTGCAATTCTTACAATAAGCCATGCAAGGCGAATTTTCTAAAAAAGGAAGCGATTCTCTATTTTTAATATCCGAAGCACAAATCTGAGGCTGAAACCTTGAGTCTCTAAAATACTTTTCCTCTTCAGACCCCATATAAATAACAGAATCAGCATCACTTATATTTTTTCTATGGCTTTGTTGCTTCAATTCAAAAATCACCTGATTTTTCACAGACTTTCTTTCAGGTTTTTCTTTTTTCTCAATGAACTGAAGAACTTCATCGATTTTTTTTATAGGTTTTATCTTTTTTTGATCTTTTTCAAAGACTTTCCCTGTATTGTAGTATAAGAATTTTTTGCAAGGCTGATATTCTTCATCTGAATCTTCATTGGCTTCATCAGACTTTTCGAAAATACTACTTTCGTCATTGTATCTTTTTTCGGAAATTGGAGATGCTGACTTTGTGCTTGTGTTTTGGAATAAGAAAAATTTATCTTGTTGTGTTTTTTTTGTAAAGGATTCGTCTTGGCTTGAGTAGCCGGCGGAGGTTTTTTTTGATTGTTTTAAATTAGACATATTGGGAATTTTAATATTAGGATTTGGGTTTAGGTATTTGCGTGGAATTACGAAAAAGGTGATTTTTTTATATGTATAAGATGAGTTTGGATGGTGGAAATTGTTAGATTATTTTTATGAAGAGTTTTTTTTTGGATGCTGGTTTTTGAAATAACTTTATATCTGCGTTAAAAATAGTCTTGGGGAAATTATGGATTTTTTGGTGGAAAATAAAGATGTTGTAATTTTAAGATTTGGGAAATGGATGCATATTTATGGGGAAAGGGAATATGCTGATTTAGCACTTTTTAAGATAGATATTTTTTATATTTTGGCCAGTGTTTTTAAAATCATTCAAAATAAACTTTTTGCATATTATCTTATTGGAAAAATATATATTTCCTACAACCCAATTAGTTTAAAAAAAATTTCTTATCCAAAAATGTTTATCTTACAAATTCAAAATTATATCATCCCAGCCTCTTATTCATATTTTCTCATACCCCTTCACAAATAATCTCTTAAAATATTCATCTGATTTCCTCAATTATCCTCCATCATAATATTCCATATTTGTCACACTATTTTTTATTACTCTCACTAAACCTAAGCCTTACAATAAAAATCACTCTTTAACCTCATCATCAACAATACAACATCTTCTCTATTCTCATCTTCAAATCAAATCAAGTGTTTCATATTTCATATATTCATCTAAGTTAATTTATTGATATTATAAAATTCTAGTATAATATGGAACCACTAAAAGATCCACTCAACGACCGAGTTGTAAGCCAACTTCCACTTCCACCTCAACGTTCTCTACCTATGGACATGCTAATCAAGCCATTTTCCAATCTCCCTTGTTGGAAATTTTTAAAAGACCATCTATCTCAAGAAGGGAAACTTTCAAAATCCTCTGTAATTTTTCTGATATCCCAAGCAAGATTTCTATTTGAAACCGAGTCTAACATAATAGAACTCTTTGATCCAGTAGTAATAGTTGGTGATCTTCATGGACAGTTTTATGACCTGCTTAAAATTTTAGAAGTCGGAGGAAATCCAGAAAACACAAAATACATATTTTTAGGGGATTATGTTGATCGAGGGCATTTTTCCTTAGAAATCATCCTCCTTTTATATGCGATTAAGATAAATTTCCCTCATACATTTTATTTACTCCGTGGAAATCATGAAACGCGACAAATGACATCACATTTCAATTTCCGTAAGGAAGTTGTTTATAAGTATGACTTAGAAACTTATGAAATTATTATGGAGAGCTTTGATGCTATGCCTTTAGCTTGTGTAGTTAATGGGAAATTTTTCGGTGTCCATGGCGGGATATCAGGTCAGTTAGGTGTTTTGAATGATATCAAGAATATTAATAGGTTTAATGAACCCCCACATGATGGATTGTTTTGTGATTTACTATGGTCGGACCCGGTTGATAGCCAGGTTGGAGACCTTTCAGAGAAGTTTGTTTATAATGAAACGAGAAGTTGTAGTTGTGTTTATGGACTTAAAGCGGCGAGAAGTTTTTTGAAAAATAACGCTTTGACTAGTATTATTCGTGCACATGAAGTACAGATGGATGGGTATAAAATGCATATGTGGGATGGGGTACACAAGTTCCCAACAGTGCTGACAATTTTTTCTGCTCCAAATTATTGTGGGACTTACAAAAATAAAGGAGCTATTCTTAGACTTGAAGACAGTACTATTGATATCAAACAAATCGACAGAAGTACTGAACCCTTTGTCCTTCCTCATCAATTAGATGTTTTCACTTGGAGTGTTCCATTTATTATAGAAAAAACTTTATCCTTTCTAAACACAATCCTTTTACCAAACAATGAAAATGAAGACCAACTACCTGAAGAAAATGAACTTATAGAAAATATGTTTGAAGAAATGCATGATCACAGAAAAGCTGTCCTTGTTAGTAAAATAAGATCTGCTTCAAAAATGACTAAAATGGTTGAAGAATTTAAAGAAAAACATCTTCTCACAAAACATCTCAGAAACAACAGCGAAGAAAATACTGGCCCTGGAGAAATGACTGATGAAGAAGAACATGAAATTGAAAGATCATTAAAGATTTTCTATAGAAGAAAAGCAAAAGATATCGTAAACGAGAAACGACCTCAGCCTAAATAGTTATTTCTAATAAAATAAATCAATTAAGCCAAAAAACTATTAAAATAAACTAATCGCAATCAAATGCAGTCCTCCAATTGTTATAGCAAAAGAATAGTAAACATCCCTAGAATTCAAAAGTTGTATAGCTCGAGAATCTCCAGGCCCACTAAACGCATCACTGCCTGTTATAAACAAAGCTTTAAAGTAGTTTATCTGATTAAAACTAATCCATTGTTCAGTCTCAAAAACATACCTCAGTACATTTTCATCACATTCTGGTTCAGAAAAAGACCCGTTATAAAAAAAGTAATAATCATCAGGAGATACAATTGATAATAAATTCACATTTGAATTACCAGGTAAAACTGTTTGATTATTTGCTGGAGGTAAATTTGCTACATTTATTGATGTGAAAAAATAACTCTCATCACCAGGTCGAAGCATTACTGAAACTATAGCATAACTTGGGAAATCAAATGTGTAGTCGCTATCGTCAACTTTATGATGGATTTGCATTTCCATATGTGTTGGGTAATCTTCGAAATAGTGTTCGGATGGGATGTGAAAGACGATTCTTGTTGTGAGGAATTTACGATCTTTACTTTTGCTGTCTCTTATTGTTATATATCCGAAATCTCCTTCTATGAACATATATTTACCATTGTTCACTACGGTTCGGGATGCCGTTTTACCGTAGTAGTATACTTGCATTGTGAATGAGTCTCCGAGGCTTTTGGTATTGGATTTTTTTATGTTGATTGGTGATTGAGAAAGCCCATCTGCGCATTTACCACCCCAATTAGTCCCGTTTTGTGAATAGTCCCAAGCATGAGCAGTAAGTAAACTTATAAGAAATAAAATCATATTTTATAAAACACATTTTTTTGAATAAAATGATTGAGGTTTAGTTTGAGTTTGAGTTTTAAAAATAATTTTGGTAGGGTTAATGGCTTTTTTAGTATAAAGGAAATTAATTGTGCTAGTGATTTTTAGGTGTTTTTGTTTGCAGATTTTAAAGTGAAATTGGAAAAAATAGCTGATTTTGATAGGCTTAAGGTATTTTGCTAATTGAGATTATGTAAAATATATTTATTTTATTTTCATATAAATAATACATCAATTTTATATTAAATGTTGTATATAAAACTACATAAAAATATTTTAATTGTTATAAAAAAACCAAGTTTAATATTGATTTATACTATCCTACTAAAAGTATTTTTAGAAATCATATCACTTCTAAAAATTTTATTTTTAAAGTTAATTTATTATCGAATATTAAAAGCTAAGGTCGATCCTTTGTTATAGCTAGATAATAATTTTCAAATAAAAAAATCTAAACTTTTGGTAAAACTGCAATTTAAAAATCATCATCTTGATTTCTTATAATAACACATCTCTAACTTTTTGAAATTAATTTATATTCAAAAAGTATTAAAATATAAAACCAACAATATAGCTTATTTCCCAAGATTTAAACATGTCTCCAACAGTAAAAAAAATAATCTCTCATCACAAGAAACTTATAAACTCCCATAAAAACTTTAATAAAACGATTTAAAATAATTTTCCTATAACAAGCCCTAGACATATCCAAATATAACAACAATTAAAAATAACACCAAAAATATTCCTCTACTTTTCAATAACAAAAACTCTTTCATTTCAATTTATATTTCTCAGCTACATATAATAAAATTCCTCAATTTTCATTTGAAACTAATTTGATTTCTCGATTATAGAATTTATCACATTTAAAAATATCTTACATAATATATCCCCACAACTAATTTTACTAAGAAATCTAATAATTAGTTTATAAGTTTTGATCTTTATATTCGACAAGTATCATATCTTCGCCGTCCATTTTCAAAGCTGAAATTAGTTTATTAGGATCTTCATGATTACCCATAATTTCAAGAGCTTCTTCATTCCCTATATCAAAACAATAGCTTTCAGGTTTGTCGATTTTAAAAGCTGAGATTTTATAACCCCTATATGTAGTTTACAATTGAGTTTTGCGGATTTCTACTAAGAATTTTTCCCCGTTGAGGACAATTTTCTTGTTTAAAAGTAGGTTTGGAGAAGCAAATTTTCTTAATCCTTGAGAGGATTTGGGTGTGTCAGTGTGCTTGCTTGTGTTTTTACTGGATTTAAAACTTTTCTGAGAGGATCCTAGGGCGTAAGGGTATTCACATATGTTTACAAGCATTTTTTCAACGTTTTTTCTTTGGATATCCCAGCTGCCATGATTATAATTTGATTTTTTTCGACTTATTCTTCTCATCATTGCTTGGTTTTCGAGTGCTATTTGGACTAGTTTTCGTTTACGAGCTTCTCTGTTCAGGCTTTTACTGAGTTTTGGTAACTTTTTTGCTGAGTGGCTTGAGGCTATGTTCGTCATTTTGTCTAAAAGGATTTTGTTTTCTCTCTCTATTTCTGTTATCCTCTCTTCTTGGATCATGAAGTTTTTAGCTTTGAACTTTAAATGTGAAAATTGATTTGGGGAACGGATATCTACACGGGATTTTATTTTTCTGAGCTTGTTGATATGAAGATTAAAGTT
The DNA here is from genome assembly GCA_001970955.1 of Stentor coeruleus. Lineage (NCBI taxonomy): Eukaryota > Ciliophora > Heterotrichea > Heterotrichida > Stentoridae > Stentor > Stentor coeruleus. Next base: position 98,303 of record MPUH01000055.1, read on the forward strand.
CTTTTCATTCCAAAGCTTAGACAGTTTTTTATTACTTACAGGGATGGCTCTGAACATATTTACCTTTACATTGTTATTACAAAAATCCTAAATTTATTCATTTAAATATAGTAACTTAAATACAAAGTATTTAAATAAAAGAACTTGATTTTAGAAAAAATTGTAAATTAAATATAAAATCTTGTCTGATTTCTCTCAGATTTTTTAACTCTTTATTTATTCTAAGACAGCTACTTCAATGTAAAAAATGATTGTATTTTCAATCAAAAATATTATTTAAGTAGATTTTATATCCAAAAGTAATCATTAATAATAAATAATAGATTTTAACAAGTTATTATATTAACTCTTAATGATTTCAAACATAAATAATCTAATATATCTTAGCTTAATAAATTATTCATTCCATTTACTAATAAACTCTTACAAAATTCCCAACTCATACTATACTTTCTACACAAAATAATCTATAATTTAAACTAATCTTTTTAAAGCTTATAAATATTCAATTAAATTATTTCTACAAGCTAAAACAAAATACTTATTATTTCCCAAGCATATTGTTTTTAATCATAAAACCTAATAACCTATCACTTTCATTTTACATACACACATATCTTTTTTGAATTATTGAATACCAAATCCCATTTTTATCTATACCAATTTTCTAAATCTATCATCCAACAATAAAAATGCTAAAATACTCTTATGTTAACACAGGAATTATGGGAGGACTTGAAAGTGGTAAAAAGTATGAATACAAAGTTAGTAATGGGATATTGTTTAGTGACATTTTTTCATTCCAAGGACGGACCTCCAGGTATTTCTGATAATTCGCAATACTCTGTAGTTATTTATGGAGAAAAATAAAAAACAATGTCATAATTTCTATGTAGAAATAAATTATTCAATGGAGACTTAGGTATGAGCGACTAATCATATGAAATCCTTGATGGTATAACCAAAGAACTAAACTGCAATCCTCCTTTATTCATCGTTCATCTTGGAGACCTTGATAAATACGATGGGTATATTGGTGACTAGTTCGGGCATATGATTGAAGATGTTGCTGGAAATTATGCATATATGACTATAGCTGGTAGCCATGAAAGAAACTAGAATTTTACTCATTATTCTAACAAATGGAAGACTATTTGGCTTGAATAAAACACATTTATTATGGGAACAATATAGTTCTGAATGTGAAGATACTGTTATTGATTATATTTATCTAATAAAATCATATAGTTAGTTATGAAATTATATTAGATACTTGTTATATAAAACTGTGAAATTTCCTGCTTTGTTTCTGATTTTTACAGGGAAGTAAATTCCTGTAAAAAGTGTTTTGGGGATACAAGGGAGGAACCATGAGCATTTGTTATTGCCTAGAACTTGACGGATATTTTCAGAACAGTCCCCGGTATCGAATATATTCTGAGTGTTGTTTAGTTCTAAAGTTGTGGCATTGATACTGAGCATCCATATTTGGGTGATTCCAAAGCCGAGAACATATAATCCAAGAAAATATGCTAGACAGGTTAATGAGATCCATAAAAGTTCATTGTGGTCGATTGTATAGAATGTGCTCATTATTGCAAGGATTAATAGGGCTAATCCACTATAGATTAAGAATAAAATGAAGGCTTTTTGGTTTTTGAAGCCTACACAATTTGCTATAAATGGGCAGTGGTGATCGTATCTTAATATGCATTTTTCACATGTACTACAATGATGAGATCTTGCTGGACGATATTTATCACATTTTTTACAAAATGTCACCCTACCTAAAGCGAAGTCTATTTCAACGTAGTTATCTTGTAAACTTTCTTTTTCTTCTTCTCCTAAGGTATCTGTGGTAAAATTGTCTGGAACGCTTCCTGGGTTTATGAAAACTGTGAAAAGGAAACAAAGTAAGGACATCGCATAGAATAAATTAAAAACTATGCTTGTGACAATTGCTATGATGATATCTTCAGGTAATAAGAAAACTATATAGTAATAGTAAGCAAGGACATAGACACCAATAGTAAAGCAACAACTACTATTTATCATACATCGCTGAATACGTCCCATTATAGATTATATTAAATTACTATCTGAATCTGAGATATTCTAAATCCTTGAATTATTAAAACTATATTCATCTCTCCAACAAGCCAAATTTTTACAAAGTACCCAATTTATTTTAAGTATAAAACCAATTACCCCAAAAATATCTCATCAAACCTAAATCCCACAAATACTTAAAAAAAAAAATCACATTAAACTTTTGATATTCTCATCCTAAAATCTTCTTTCCCCTATCAAACTATTCTAAATCCATTTCCCTACACTTAATAAATTCTTCAAACCCTTTAACTTCTTTATCCAAAAAAAAATTTCCAGCATATATTATGAGAAACTAAGTTTAAGTTTTTTTTATGCGGCTTCTTCTTCCTCATCAAACTCTCCTTCTTCTTCAGCANTTCCTCATCAAACTCTCCTTCTTCTTCAGCAGTTGCATCTTGATACTGCTGATACTCACTCACAAGATCATTCATATTACTTTCAGCTTCAGTGAATTCCATCTCGTCCATACCTTCACCAGTATACCAATGCAAGAAAGCCTTTCTTCTAAACATAGCTGTAAACTGTTCAGCTACTCTCTTAAACATTTCTTGAATGGCAGTTGAGTTTCCAATAAAAGTTACACTCATCTTAAGTCCTTTAGGTGGAATATCACAAATAGAACTCTTAATATTGTTAGGAATCCATTCAACAAAGTAACTAGAATTTTTGTTTTGGACATTTAACATTTGTTCATCAACTTCTTTTGTTGACATTCTACCTCTGAAAATAGCAGCAGCAGTCAAATATCTTCCATGTCTTGGGTCTGATGCACACATCATATTTTTAGCATCATACATTTGTTGAGTAAGTTCAGGTACTGTAAGAGCTCTATATTGTTGAGAACCTCTTGAAGTCAATGGGGCAAATCCAATCATGAAGAAATGGAGTCTAGGGAAAGGAATCAAATTGACAGCAAGTTTTCTAAGATCAGCATTAAGTTGACCTGGGAATCTGATTGAACAAGTAACTCCACTCATTGAAGCGCTGACTAAATGATTTAAGTCGCCATATGTTGGGGTGGTAAGTTTAAGAGTTCTAAAGCAAATGTCATAAAGGGCTTCATTGTCAATAACCATAACTTCATCAGAATTTTCAACAAGTTGATGAACAGAAAGTGTGGCGTTATATGGTTCAACGACAGTATCAGAAACTTTTGGTGATGGGAAGACTGAGAAAGTTTCCATGATTCTATCTGGGTATTCTTCTCTAACTTTAGAGATTAAAAGGGTTCCCATACCTGAACCAGTACCACCTCCAAGAGAATGACAGACTTGGAAGCCTTGGAGACAGTCACAACCTTCAGCTTCTTTTCTAACAACATCGAGAACTGTGTCAATAAGTTCAGCACCTTCAGTATAATGACCTTTAGCCCAATTGTTACCAGCTCCTGATTGACCAAAGACGAAGTTGTCTGGTCTGAAAAGTTGTCCGAAAGGTCCAGCTCTGACTGAATCCATAGTTCCTGGTTCTAAGTCCATGAGGATTGCTCTTGGGACATATCTACCTCCAGTAGCTTCATTGTAATAGACATTTATTCTTTCTAGTTGAAGGTCAGAATCACCATGATAAGTTCCAGTTGGGTCAATTCCATGCTCGTCAGAGATAACTTCCCAGAATTTTGCTCCGATTTGGTTACCACACTGCCCGCCTTGTACGTGTACTATTTCTCTCATTTAAATTATATGACAATGGCAGCCATGTAAATAAAGCTCATAAAAGGTATGCGAGGAAAATAATTTTTAAAGATTAAGTTAGATTATGGGGGTTTAAAAGGTTGGGAAGGTTGGGACATAGGTTGTTTTGAAGTTTTATTAAAGGAGGATTGCTGGTAGGGGAATTTTGTGGAAAAAGGAGGAAGTTTTTGAATATTTGAAAATTTATGTTTTGATTATATTTGAGGGTGTATGAGTGTGTGGAGGTTGATTTTGGTATGGGTAAGCGATAATGATTAGGGAAAGCTGGTTTTTTGCCTGGGGTAATGAGTTTTTTTGAAAATTAATGATTTGGTTTTTTTAGACTTATGGGGTTTGTGTTGAAAGTCCCTTTGAGAATCAAAACATCAATTTAAAAATAAAAAGCTCTTCTAAGCCCTTCAAAAAAATTTCAATATTTTCGCAATTTTCATAATGAAAATACAACAATACTTTTTTTACTCAAATTAACTGATTCTAACAACTACTAGAAGTGTTTTTCAAAGACCTTTAATCCTTGTTAACATCGCTTATTGTTTCTCCTGTTCTTTATTCAAGAATCTCAAGTAACTTGTAGGCTTTTATTACATATTACTAATAATAAATATGTCAACTAAAGTATATATTAAACATTTTCTCAGTTTTCAAGATAGGTTTTTGCTTTTTTTACCAAATAAATATTCTATATATAAAATAAAGGGAATTCTTTAGCTAAAAAATATCAAATTTATAAAAAGTATTTAGAAATATGCCCATTGGAAACAGTTCTATTTATAGTTCATAATGAAAATTAAGATTATCAAAAGCTAGAATATAATATTTTAATTATTATATATGTTGTATGTTTATGTAAAAGCTTTTTATAATTTTTTATATTATTAGGGTATCGAAAATAACATTGTAAGCCTATTAAAAATTGATGGTTATGTTTACTAGCACCAAATTTATATTGGGCAATTATTACTGGATATGTTTTTAATAAGAGTATTGAAAAGTATGTTTTGTGGGATGAAATNCAAAATAACATTGTAAGCATATTAAAAATTGATGGTTATGTCTACTAGCACCAAATTTATATCGGGCAATTATTACTGGATATGTTTTTAATAAGAGTATTGAAAAGTATGTTTTGTGGGATGAAATCGAGTCAAGAACTTCATGATATTTTTTTAATAGCAAGTATTTTTTTAGACTATTTTGATAATATTCTATAGAATCCCATTGCTATAAGAAATAAGCATTGGTAATGCTTCTTGGTAATTCAATTTAGTCTAATGATTTATGCTAAACATACTCTAGTAAGTAAAAAAATATCACCCGCTAACATAATTATATGAAGGAGATTAGAAGTGTTAAAAAGCGCATAAGGTTTTTAACAGTTTCTACTGAAGGTTAAGATATACGATAAGATAATAATAGATTTATTCATAAAAGTTTATATAAAATTTTGATTAAGGTATGAAGCTAATAACCATATTTGATGTAAAGAACTAAACATTTACCAAGATACGATTGTATTAAATAAATATTATATATTTATCTATATCCTAATTATCCTTAATAAAATTCTTATATATACTTTAAAATATCAGAATGATTATTTTTAAACCAGATTTCTTATTAAAAACTTAATTTAAAACCCACCTTCACAAAAAAACCACTTAGCAGCAAATACATAAACTCGCATCTTCATAAAAAACAAACTAATCTAATCATATAAAATAAAAAAATATCACACAATAAAACTTAAACCAAATAAAAAATCTTATTCTAACACAATCTCAAGATAAAAATGAAAGGTTCTCCTAATAAACCTCCAGCACGCAACGAGGAAATCCCATTGAAAAAGCCTCCAATTCCAAACAATTCACAAATAATTAAAGATATGCATAATACTACAGTTCCAGAAATGACCTTAACAAGTTCATCATTTTGTCGAACACCAACTTCCAGGCATAGAAAAGCTCAATCGTGGGTATTATCCCCAAGCAACTTTTCAAGAATAAGCCCAACAAGTAGGACAAGATTTGACTTTAATCTTCTACCAACAAATACACTTGATGTAAACGCTTGTGAAGCTGAACTAGAACGTGCAAAAAAAGAGCATAAAAAAGATATAATTCATCAAAGAACAGCATCAAAAGAAGAATGGTATAGATTAAATAAACAAAAACGTAAAAATCAAAATGAAGAACTTATTTCTCATGAAAATTATATAGCCAATGAAATTGTTCAGTTTAGGAAATTATCTGAAGATCGTGAACGTAGAAGAAAAATGTCAGAATCTGAATTCAAAAAAATAGACCAAAAAGTACTTATTGAAGCACGTGAAAGGGTTAAAAGTCAGGAAAGAGAAAAAGATAAAGACTCTTTGAAGAGGAAAAATGAAGAGTTTTTGAAAAGACAAAAGGAATTAGAAGAGAAAAAACTAGCTGAGAAAAAGGAAAAAGAAGAGAAAAGACGATTACTGATGGAAAATTTAGATATGCAAAGGAAAATGAAGGAAGAAGCTAAGCTTAGAGAAGCGAGAGAGAGGGAATATGAAAGGGCTCAGTATGCACAAACTTTGAAGAATATGATTGCAAAACAAGCTTTTGATTGAGGTTAGTGAGATAATTAATATGTGTTTCCTTTTGAAAAAATATTTAGAAATACTAGTGTGATGGTTTTATGATATTTATTATGGGTAATATCAACTTTGTAATTTAAGTTGCCTAATATTGGTGATAGTATTTTGGATAGTGTAAGTTTATTAATATTATTGTGAAAAAAATATTGTGGATTTTAATTTATGATTTTTAGAGAAATGCTTAGGTTTATAATCAGTTTATTGTTTTATAGATTTTGATTGAGAATATTATATATGAAAATTACTGTCTGGGATATGCTTCTATTTTCTAATCTAATTGAAATTTGTAATAAATAATTCTGTTTATGTTATAAAAGTTGTAGCTTCATAAAGTCTTGTTTAAAATAAAAAGATTCATTCTTTTATTCATAAGAGAAATCAGTCTGCAAGGTATATATACATATTTAAGTTTTCTAAATCTTAGTCGTAGACTAGAGAAATTTTAGTAAACGAATAAAATTCAAAAAAACTCAAACTTTCCAAAGCCCGCATTTTTTCAGATAGTTAGCCCTTGCTCTAGTTTTTTAGAAAATCAAGTAATTAAGATATTATCAAAGATAGTATATACAAAAATTGTATTTTGAATTTTATATTTAGTTGTAATAAATGGAAAAAATTTGCCTCTGCCCTGAGTTAGTCTGGTGGGTAATTATGATTTTACTTTACTTCACATGTATAGTCTTTGAAATCGCCTCATTATCAATCCCAAGATGGTTTTCCCAAGGGTCAGGTACATATAGATGGGAAGGAGGACTACTAAAGCCTTACCCTTCTGAAACTTTATATAAAGACAAATCTTGTGATAGTGATTTTCATGGATCAGGGTATTGTGATATGTTTGATAGACTATGGATTGGTGGGATTGTTTATTTTGTATTTGAATTGATTTCTTTAGTTGTGCTACTTTTATGCATAATTTTCACCATTTTACAAATCACAGGGAAAAGAGCTTTTATCCCAGTCAGCGCGATACTTATTTGGGTAGCAGTAGGAGCTCATTTAATAGGTTTCGCTACTTGGGCAGGATTAGGAAAAATGCTTTACAAAGGTTCATGCGATGATTTTTATACTTCTAATGGAGATAAGCCAGGATACTTATGTAGAGAAGAAGGGGCAACAATAGGTCTTTTAATTGTTTTATACGAGCCTGTTATTGCTTTACTCAAAACTATTTTATGGTATAATTCTCGTAAACCTCCAGTAAAAGAAGTGCAGGAAGTTGAAATTAAATATCACAACCCAAATGAAAACCCTGAAATGAGTAGCCGTGTAGAAAGCTCAAGAGAAATAGTATCTGAATCAATTGATATATCTAAGTAGATTTTAACTTTAGAAAAAAGGAATTTGTAATAATTATTGGATATAAATATTTTTATCTTTAATAAACTAACTATTATTCAAAGGGAGAGATTAAAAAATAGCCTATAAATAATCTCCATATATACAATCTGCAAAACCCAAAGGCCAAAAGATCAAAATTCTCTTTTACATAAATCAAAATAAAAAAGCCACCATCATTTAAAATAATCTCTATTACAAGCACTCATATCTTTCCGCCCAATTTCTAAAAATAAATAAAATCTATCAAAATCCGCATTTAAAAAAAAACACACACACAATTATTTTCAACCATAAACTTCTGTCTAAAATTCCTTCATAGCAACACTCTAAAAATTCTATTCCAATAAATCCTATCCCAATTTATCATCCTAACAAAAAATAAAATCCTAATAATTTTCTACCACAAATTTCCATAAATATCCTGCAACTTAAAAATAAATTCCAATAATTATAATGTAAATATAATTAATGGAAAATCTCGATGTTTCCGTTCCAAGTTCACGTTCAAGCGACAGACCACGAAGGAACACTTTTATATCCCCAGAGCTTGAAGTACCTCAATTGATCAAGCAAATCAGTGACATAAAACTAAGTAAAAAAGGTACAAATGTTTATGTACGATTTAGACCAGATAACTACAAAGAAGAACAAGAAGGTAAACAAGTTGTTGATTATTTCCCAGATTTAAAGACAATAGCAGTAGACAACCATAGTTTTAAATTCAAAAGAATCTTCCCTGGTGAGACAACTCAAGAACAGATTTTCTTATCTGTAGGAGTACCTTTAATAGACCCAATTCTTGATGGCTACAACTGTGGAATTATGGCTTATGGACAAACTGGCGCTGGGAAAACTTTTTCATTACTAGGCCATGGATATGATCAACCTGATAGAGTTGGTAGAGGAAATCCTGAAAAAAGAGGACTTGTACCTAGACTTTTACAATCTTTGTTTCATGAAATCCAAGTTAGCATTACCCCTTCTGTTACTTTTACGGTCTACGCAAGTTTTATTCAGATTTATTTAGAAAAAATTTACGACCTTTTAAACCCAGCCAAAGAGACTTTGAAAATTTATCAAGATACATCAAAAGGGCTTTGGGTTACTGATGCAACTAATGTCCCTGTTAAAAATTCTAATGAAATACTTAAACAGATTGAACTTGGTATTGTGAATAGAATTACTGCAGCAACTAATTCTAATTCTGAAAGCTCTAGAGCTCATGCAATACTTGTCATGACGATTAATAAAAATTTAATAAACCAAGGCACTGTGATTTCATCTCAAGTTTATTGTGTTGATCTTTGTGGTAGCGAGAGGACTTCTAAAACTGGAGCTGTTGAAGAAAGACTGAAAGAAGCTCAGAATATTAACAAAAGTTTACTATCTTTAGGAAATGTTATTGGAGCTCTTGTTGAAAATAAAAAGCATATACCTTATAGAGACTCAAAACTTACAAGACTTCTTCAAAACTGCTTTGGTGGTACATCAATTGCCACTTTAGTTTTATGTTGTTCTGCTAATTCTGTAAGCTCAACTGAAACTCTTGCAACTTTACGTTTTGGAGATAGGGCAAATAAAGTTAAAAATAAACCAGTGAGGAATATGGGAGATAGTGTTACTGAGTTAAGACGTTTATTAAATGAAGCTAATAGTAAAATTTATACCCAACAAAGGATAGTCCGTTCACAAATAGAAAAAATCATTGAACTTGAAACCATAACAAAAGAACTGTTTAGCATATGCGGAGATAAGAAGCTTGGAGCCCTTCGTGCGAGGTATCAAATAAAATTCAACCCAAAGAAAAAAAATGGCTTTGAAATGATTGGGTATTACCCTTTTATAAGCATATTTACTTTTATAAGTCCAATGGAATGTTTGGAGATGATCCATGTGTGTAAGCTTTTTGACAAAAGGCTTAAAACAGACTTGTTATGGAGGAGTTATATTGATTTAGCTAAGAAAGGTAAGGCTATGATATTTGAAATTAATATAGAAACTTTATCAAATGTTAATGATAATATATATCAATTTGTTAGGGAAATACATCAAATGAGGACTAATGAGTCACTTAGTGTGAGGCATGGGATGACTTTATTCGTCAACAGAAGGTCATAATTAGAAGGGTTTAGACAGCTAAATAGTATGTAATCTTTATTATTACTATTTATCAATATTCATTATAAGAAGTTATTAGTTTTTGCTATATAAAAATTGATATAATAAAAACCTAACATCAGGTTAAATGCTAATTTCAATTGAAAAAAAAAAGAAAAGATGTTTAAATAAATGGCACGGGCTGTTCAAGCGGAACCATTTGAAAAAGTGACAATAAAATTACTTATGCTAGGTGACTCTGGAGTAGGTAAAAGTAGCCTTATGATTAGATTTACAAATGCAACTTTTTCTGAACAAATGATGGGAACAACTGGGATTGATATGAGAGTCAAAGATCTGAATATACAAAATCGACATATAAAAATACAAATCTGGGATACAGCTGGACAAGAGAGGTTTCATTCAATTGCAAGGACATATTATTGTGGTGCACATGGTATAATCCTAACTTATGATGTAAATGATCGAACTTCATTTAACAATATCCCAAATTGGCTTGAAGATATAAGGAAAAACACAAAGGAAGTTTTTATACTTTTAGTCGGTAACAAGATTGATTTGCATAAGGTGGTTTCTGATAATGAAGCTAAAGAATTTGCCGAAAAAGCATCAATTCCTTTTATAATGACTAGTGCGAAAAACGATGAAAATGTCCAAGATGCTTTTGTGAATCTTATTGAGACTATATCGAAAAGTGGTATTGTTATCAAGCCTGAAAAAATGAGGCTTAAGAAAAAGGAAGAGACTGTAAAGAAATGCTGCTAAATAATAATAGAGATAATTGTATAAGAAATTATTATAAGAAAACTAATTAGATTTTATGATTTTGTATGTATTTTAACTTTAAATTTATTGATAAGTATTTAAAACTACGATAATTTATAATGTCAGAGTTTATAAAACGATCATCTTCTTACACGATGGCTTCACGACAAAACCAACTTAGCAAAGATCCTTTAAGTCTTAAAGAACAAAATACATACAATTATATAAGCCTTCCACTAGAAAACATAAAAAAAATCGACCCTCGAACTAATGTGCCAATAACAAAATGCAAAGCTGTGGCAATATCAGGTGGCATTCAACAAGTAAAAGCTGAAGACAACGCAGCAAGGGAAGAAGCTCTAGCAATGGAAAGGGTTCAAAAAAAAGTTAGAGATTCAGAGGAGTTTATAAAAAAAACACAAGAACGTGTGCGGAAAAACAAACTCAAAGCTAAACAAGATCTGCAAGCAAAACTCGATGATCAAGCTGTAAAAATGAACAAAATACGTACAAACTGTGAGAAAAACAATATAGGAGCATGTAAAAACTCTAAAGAAAACAATATTTTTTTGCCGGGATCTCAAAAAAACTCATCCCCTGAAAAAGACTCATTTACATTTAATAACCCTATAGAAAAATCAGACAGCCCAGAAGAAAGAAATAAATTTGAAGCAACAGCTGAATTACCTGATATTATAGACTCTGTACTAAAAGATTATACTTCTGCATTAAAACTTAGTGAAGAGACTATAAAACATAGTTCGCAAACTGAAGAAATAATCAAAGCACAAGCAAAATCCACAGCAAAACTAAGACTGTCTCAAGACTCACCAATAAAGCCATGGAACCCTCCTTTATTAGATGAAAAAAACCTAAAATATGAACTTGTTAGGAAAATTGCTAATATAAATGAACATCATGCAAATAAAGAAATTAAAAATACTATCAATAAAAACAAAAAAAATAAAAAGACTGATTGTCAAGAAAAAGAACAGGAGGTTGAAAGGAAAATAGTAGAAAATGTTAGGAAAATACCAAGATTTGTTAGTGTTGATGATATGAAAATTCAATTTAATCCTAAGATTGTTCACCCTAAAAAGCCGATTAGTAAAAATGCTTCTGGCAATTTTATTAAAAACTATGCGAAAAATTCGAATGGGTTGATTTTTAATGAAGGAGAAGGTATTGTTGATGGATCATTAGAACAAAATAGATACTCGATTGCCCTTAAAGTTTTAGTTAGGGATAAAATGAAAGAAAAATTCCCTGATGATGTACCTGTTGTTTGTACTTGTGGAATTATGAGTCATAAGAGGTCTGCTAAAGATAATAATAAATGTGCGAATAACTGCCCGTTTTATCAGAGGCAGGAATATTATCAGACGGCTTTGAAACAGATGCTTACAACTTTTAAAGCATCTGAGTAGATAAAAGGAATGGGAATTTATAGTAGATAATTATTTGGGATTTTTTAAGTTTGTATATTAATAGAGAAAATAAGTTAAAGTTGAGATGGTTTTCATTTTTTTTTAGGATCTTGTAAGAAGTTGTGGATTTTTAATGCTTTTTGATTTGAGATTTTTAGAAAAAGTAATGAATTTTGTTTGGGATTTGGAAAATAAGAAAAATATTGATTTTGGAAAATCTAAGTTGATGCTTATTTATTTGTGTGCAAGGGCAGATAATTGTGTTTATCAATAATCGTGTATGAAAGGAAATAAATTTAAATAGAAATAAATAATTTTTATTATCGTAAGATTTAAGAAGCTTATTAAACTTAGTGGTTTTTTTTAGCTAAAGCTTAAGGATGAAACTGCTTATTTGCTTAGTTTTATATTTACATTTTCTAATAAAAAAACTCATCTTTTACCCTTAGGTATACAATTATATTTTATTGTTAGCTTTCATTATCAAACATATTTACATTTTTAATCTAATAATAAAATGAATGAAGAGCCTTGTAAAGCTAGTGAAGTTGCNAGCTAAAGCTTAAGGATGAAACTGCTTATTTGCTTAGTTTTATATTTACATTTTCTAATAAAAAACTCATCTTTTACCCTTAGGTATACAATTATATTTTATTGTTAGCTTTCATTATCAAGCATATTTACATTTTTAATCTAATAATAAAATGAATGAAGAGCCTTGTAAAGCTAGTGAAGTTGCTCCAGAAATAAATGCGACTGATGACTTCTGTAGTGTTATAACTGAGCTTGAAAAAATGACACCAATTGAAATAATACCTTTCAGCTTTGCTTTGAACCTTTCGTTAAGCTCAGATAGGCAGACAATTACCTTTAATACCGAAAATGGAATTGCGATATGCAGTAAAGCTAAAAACGAAGTCATAAAATCAGTCCGCATAACCGAAAATCGCATATCAAGTTTCGCATATTCAGAAATAAAATCTTTATACTACATCGGCGACCAAAAAGGTAACTTGCATTTTATATGCTCACAAAATCTCAAAATAACAAAATCCCTTGAATTATACAAAACCAGAATCCAATGCTTAGTTATTTCCCCTGATAGCCAAAGTTTATTTTCCTGTAGCACAACATCTGAAGTTAAAATGATAGACCTAAAAACTTTATCCATAATACCTCTTTACTCCCACAACTCAAAACCTGTATGGTGTTTAGATATAACAAAAAATGGTGAATTCTTAGCAACAGGTGGTACTGAATATCTAATATTTTATTCAATAACAGAAAATAAAATAATCACAACTTTAAACATTGGTGAAGATAGTCTATCATGTTTAAAATTTAGTCCTGATGGTAATCATGTTGTAACAGGAGATGATAAAGGAAATGTTAAGATATGGAAAGTTGGAACTTATGATGTTATTGCTTATGCTGGGCATAATTCTTGTGTGAAAAATGTTATATTTGGGAATAACTGTGTTATATCAGGTGGAGATGATAAGGTTATTAAAATCTGGCCTAGTAACCCTGATTTGAGGCCTATAATTATTAATACGAAAAGCGGGGTTTCTGATATGATTTTGGATAATGATGTACTTTATGTATCAGTTATGAATTTGATTACGTATATGAAAATGCCGAATTTTAATACACAATATGTTCTTAAAAAACATAGTGATCAGATCAATCAAATATTGTATTCTAGTAAGAGGAATGCTATTTTTTCTATAAGTTCGATGGAAAGCGAAATTTGTATGTGGAGCACCGAGGATTTTTCTTTTATTACCAGTCTGCAGAATGATGGGAATACTTTGTTTTTATGCCTCAGTGCTGATCAGAGATATATTTATGTTTCACTTGATAAAAAAATTGTGAGAAGGTGGCAGATTGAAGGAGAGTTTTTAAGTGAAGTTTTTTTCACTTCTGAATATTTCTCTAATAGTATTGCATGCACAAAAGATAATAACTATGTGGTTTCTATAGACAGCACATGTAGATGTGTCATAAGAAAAACTCTAGATGCTTCAGTTGTGTGGACTTTTTCAAACCACAAACTCGGTGGGCTTCTTGTCGAAGTAACTCATTTATCAAATCTCTTAATAACTGTTGGTTCAGACAATACTATCCATATCTACAGCATAAACGATGGTAAAAAAATAGGTAAAATTGAATGGCCTGATAAAGAAGCAAGTAGAGTAAGAATTTCCCCAGATGATAGACTTTTAGCACTAAGCACAATTTATGAAAAAGTTTATATCTGGAATATTGAACAAAGATCTTGCATTTATACATTTACTATAACAGAATGCAGATGTTCAGATATTGCATTTACTCAAGACAATAAATATTTTCTTATTATAAACTGCGAAAACGAATCAAGTCAGTTATTATTTTACACCCTAGAAGGTTTTTGTTTAATGTCAACAATGACAATATCAAATATGTGTTTATCTTTTCAATTGATAAACATGGAGAAATATATTGCATTTGCTGATGGGAGCCAGATTTACATTCAAGAAAATCCTTTGAAATCTGAATCTTTATATATATCATCTCCTTATAAAGCTTACCCTATTGAATTTTGCAAGTATGTTTCTGATATTTCTAAAGGATTTAATACCCCATATCAATCTGAAATGAACAAATACACAATATTCCCTTATTATATGAATATCCTACATTTTTATGCATATTTCAATTTAACTGAGCATTTACAACAAGCTCTTGAATCTTGTAATTCCACAATAATCACAAGGTCAGGATTAGAAATTATGAGTATTTCATTACAAAAAGGACTTTTCGACAACATTAAAATTATTCTGAAATACATTCTTAAAAACCTTGAATACAACCCTTATATTGCTTGTTTTATAGAAAACTCTTTTATTGAACTAACAAAAGAGTCCTGTGCTGAACTTGATAATTTTTATCATGCAATTTTCTTTAGATCTTCAGAAAAATCCTTACCTAAAATTGGTGAAACTCAAGACTTGCTTTATAAATCCCAGTATTTCGAAGTAAACCCTTTATTGATGCTTATAGAAAAAAACACTGAAAGTCATACAATTGCTTTTTATCAATCAGCTTTACAGATATACTGTGAAATCGGTAGTACGCAAAGCATAAATTATTTAGAAAGTTTAGTTTCAACTGGGAACAAAGAGATTTTCCGTAGTAAACTTGTGGAATATATATTAAAAGACAAATGGAGACAAGTAAAATGGTTTGCTTATGGTTATGCTTTATTATATCTATCATATCTGATTTTTCTTATTTTATATGTTCTTTTCGATAGTATTGAAAACAAAACAATTCTTATAGTTATCAATGCAATTTTAGTTTTTTATGAGTTTTATCAGTTTGTATTAACATATAAAACATATCTCAGAGATGTTTGGAATTTACTTGATGTTATAAGATTGATTATTTTTATAGTGTATTTCAGTTTACAAAAACCTTCAAGAATAATATTATTTTTCTTAAATCTTATATCTTGGGCTAGAGGAGTTACCTACTTTAGAGTTTTCACTGGAACAAGGTATATGGTCAGCCTTTTAACTCAGGTCAGTGTCGATATTTTCGCTTTTTTAGTCATTTTGTTTTATTTTACTGTTGCTTTTACATTTATGAACTTATCGCTTACTGGAAGCAAAGATGACTATGAAAGTTTTTATACAATCCAAAATACGTATTTATTGAATTTTGGAAGTTTTATTATAAATGAAAATGATGGGTCATGGGAATGGCTTTGTTTTGTTATTTCATCTATGATTAATTTTTTGGTTATGGTGAATTTGTTGATATCAATTATTGGGGATACTTATGATAAAGTTCAATCTTTTAGAGATATTGCTGATAGGAAAGAAATGGCTGAGATGGTTTTGGAAATAGAATATTTGATGATATGGAAAAGGAATATGGGTGTTAAAAAGTATTTACATTTAGTGACTAGTGATAATAATGATGATATGGAAGATGCTTGGCAAGGTAAAGTACGTGAATTGCAGACTCGTATGATGAATATTGAAACAGCGCTTAAGGTTCAAAGTGAAGGCATTGAAATTAAGTTTTCTGAATTGAAGTCAGATTTAGCTGAAATCAAAGAAATAGTTAGTAGGGATAATAGGGTTTAAGTTTATGATAGTTATAAACTTTCTCTGGTCTTTTATTTTTGGCTTCAAAGCATAAGGTTTCAAAAATAATATTAACTTGAAAGGTATTTCTTCAAAATACTAAGCTTAATTCGATTAAAAAAAAATTAAAACTCTTAATAAGAATTCTAGTAAGCCTGTATAAGCATATAGACATATCATATACCTAGCATGATCAGAAATTTGAAACTTAAGTTTTGAAGTATGCAAGCATATAAATTTAACAAAAAATTTTGTTATTTAAAGAATTTAAGGGGCTTAATCTTATAGTATAAGCTATATATAATATTTAATATACTTAATCTTAAAAATATGAAAGCTGTGCTCAAATTATTTAAAATTTAACTAAAAATTTAATCTTTAAAAGCATAAGTATAAAAGACATATTTAATGAAATATATGCATACTTAAAATTATTCCACATCTGAATACAGTAAAAAAAATATTTAAGGTGATTTTGATTTATCAGAACACTAAATTGAAAATAAAGCTCTTAACTTTCATTTAGAAAGCAATTCAGTACAAACACTAAAGACTCAATCCCTCTTTATATATTTTTACTTTAAAAAATATATATTAATTTTTTTTTCATAAATGTTTACTAGCAGATTTTGATATTCCAGGCTATTTTCTAGTGACCCATCGATTTATTTTGTTTTTCTGACCCTATACTATAATATATTTCTAATACAAACTCCATATTTCATAAGTTAATCTGATTCATATATTATTTAATAAAATATAGAATATGGATCCAAATTGCTATGACCCGAAAAAAATCCCAGGAAAAGGCCTTTGTGTGACACCTGAAATGGCTAGGTATACTCACCAAATAACTCCAAAAGTATCATTGACTGGAACAATAGGTTGGCAAGGACCACCAGTACCATCAGATATACCTGAATCAGGCGGTGTATATGGTTCGATTGGAGTAAATATCAGATTTCCGTAGCCTAATTAGAATAAACCTAGTTAACAATTAGAAATTAAAATTTTTGTATGAATAAGTAAAGAAATTTTATTTTGCATAGAAATAAAGATGAAGATTTCAAGAAATTTTGTATTGAATTTTTAAATAATTATAAGCTAGTATTCGGAAATAAGGTTTTTTTAATACTTAGATCTTAAAGCATGGTTATACACTTGCAAATTTTATAGTAAATACAGATAAAAATGTATACCATTTGGACATTTGAAAGTAATACCCTATCTGGAATCATTTTTTTATTTATTGGCTTTATTATAAGGTGCATATTATCCATGTGATAAATTAAAAGCAATCATCTAAACAAAACTTAATAATGGAGATTTGATAATGCATTAACTAGGAATATTGTATATGATCTCTGAAATCTATAAGCTAACAAGAAATAAGACAGATTACGGTATAGAAGGATACAATGTAGAAAAGTACGCAATATGCAATTAGGAAGTCAAAATTCGCAATTGCCAAAAGAAAAGATTTAACTTACGAAGCTCAAGTTCATACAAAAAAGTCAGACCCTACTAAATACAATATAACATATGAAAAAAGCATCGAACGTTACTCGATATAGCCAAATGGGAAATTACTCAAATCCAAAAAGAAATCTGTTATGAAGGAAATATGAAAAAAAACTTCCCAAACATAAAAAAGGGTCATTTAGGTAAAAATATATAGTAAAAGTGAAAATTTGAGCTTTTTATCAAATACTGAATAATATTCATAAGAAGCTCCATGTTCATGGAAATATTCCCCATATCCAATATAAAAAAGATTTAAAAGGCAGGCGTAAACCAGCTGTAAAAATATACACAAAACTTAGATGTTGGGCCAGGAAAATACTCAGATGATCTTGCTGCATCTTATAATAAAACTACGAATTCTTCTATTAAACATACTTTTCAAAATCTAAAGATAAAAATAACNTTAGATGTTGGGCCAGGAAAATACTCAGATGATCTTGCTGCATCTTATAATAAAACTAGAATTCTTCTATTAAACATACTTTTCAAAATCTAAAGATAAAAATAACTTGGTTTATAATATAGAAAACTTATAGGAAATACACCAGGAGTTGTTGTTTATGAAGATGTAGAAATTGCTAATAGTAAACTGATTTCTGAGAAACTTAGGACTCCTGTTATTTTCCCATATAAAGCTAAAAGTTTTACAAATGATTTGGTTAAGAGGAGTAAGTAAACTCCTGGACTGAGGCTTATTTTTTAGGGACTCTGATTAAAAAGAAATAATGATAATTTTAAGCTTTTTTTAGATATTAGGGATTTAAGTAATGGATTTTAATACTTAGACATAAAAGATAGTTATAATTTAGGGAATAGATATTAAATTAGATATGATTTAGATTTATATAGGTTGAATATTTATGTATTCTTAAAGTGCAGATACTAATTAATTTATATGCATTTTGTTGAAAGTAGGACTTAATAATAAATAATCACATGGAAAAAATCGAAGAAATCCTCATAGAAAAATACAAAAATGCTGAAGAAATCCGTATGTCCCGAGGTATAGTCAAACAACAAACTTTATCACAACGGATCAAAGAAAGGGCCAAAGAACTAAAAACAATGCAAAAGGTTGCAGAACTGGAAATGGAAGCAAAAATCGCCTGGAGGTTCAGAGAAGGTAAAAAACTCATCAACGAAGAAAAAAAACTCATAGAAAAGAAAATTAATACAGAAATGCTAAAACTCAAAGTAAAACTTGACCTAGAAAAACAAGAAAGTAAACTTCAAAGGAGCCTAAAGCCTAAAAAATCCAAATTAGACCCCATAAAACATCGTAAAAATATACCTGCCCAATCATCTGATGATGAAAAAAATCTTGAAGATGTAAAGCTTTCTTTGACAAAAAAAATATTATATTCAAGAAACTTTAATGCTACTCCAATACCAAGAAAAAATGACTCTTTTCATCATTCAAGACGATTAAGTCCTGAAGCCAAAAGCTATTTTTATTAAAGTAATGATGTAAAAAACTAATTAAGTTTTATAAGCGATTTAGAAGATTTAAGTGTTTTTTAAAAGGAAAATTATTCAATTTTGATGGTTTCAGGAATAGGATTAAAATAGAAGGTTAGGATTTTAAATTATCCAATGGAGTTTAAACAGCTATAAATGGACTGTTTTTTGCTTACATGCAAGAATAAATATCAGGAAAGTATCACATGTAATAAATGCTGTATACCCAGGTACTGCACAGATGAATGTAAAAGAGAAGATGCAAACAACCATGAAACCTGGTGTAGACCCAGGATGTACTCAATAAAAGATTTTATCCCAGTAAAGACTTCGAATAAAATTCTTGAAGTAGGCCCTTATGGTGAAGTCCAACTGGTTCAAAATATAAACAGTGGCAAACTATATGTGATGAAAACCGTCAAAAAGCATATGGCTGCTGATATAATCCCATTAAAAGTTCTATATAAAGAAGTAATAATCCATAGAACTCTAGTTCATCCAAACATAGTCCGCCTAATAGATCACTTTGAAGACACATCAAAACTTTATCTTATTCTAGAATACGTAGAAAAAGGAAGTCTTTTTGATCTCATTCGAAGAAAAATCAAACTTTCTGAAACTGAAGCTTGTGAAATATTTGTCCAAACCTGCTCAGCTCTAAACTACATGCACGAAAACGACATAATCCACAGGGACATTAAACCTGAGAATCTTTTGATTTCTAAAGATGACATTATTAAAATATGTGATTTCGGCTGGAGTGCTCAAAACTCAGAAAAACGTGTAACTTTTTGTGGAACCCTAGATTACATGTCCCCAGAAATGCTCAACTCAGAAGTCCATAGCCCGAAAATGGATATCTGGGCATTAGGTATTCTTCTTTATGAAATGCTTCATGGATCACCTCCATATCGAGGTAAAAACCCTAAAGAGCAATACAAATTAATATCTTCAATGAACATAAACATAGGGTCTCATGTATCACGTTCAGCTGCTCAGCTTATAAGATCAATTTTACAAATACAAACTCAATCTCGTCCATCTATTATAGATATTCTTAAAAGCCAATGGGTTCAAGAATACTCAAATATAAAACTTGAAAACAATTGGCGAGTTAGTAGTCCTAAATTAGGTGAAGGGATTATAGTCTCAGTAATAGGTAAAGTTTCAATAGTATCATTTAGATCTAAACGTATAACTATGATTGAATCTGAAATTCTTAGAAAATTTGTTGTATATGATAATACAAATAGACTTATACAAACACCTCCTGATGAAGAAACTGATTTACCTGATAATACTAATATACCAACTACACCTTTATATAAAAAACTTGGGATTGACTCAGGTAGAGCTACACCTATTAATTCAGGTCAAAATTCAGCTAGGAATTCAAGAAGAGGATCTTTTGTTAGTGGACCTTTGTTATCACCTCCATCTCCAACATATAAAATATCACAAAGTATTAGTCCACCTGAGGTTTCTCCGGTTTTTAAAGATTTAAGACCACCAAGAGGTCCTAAATTTGAAGATAATGTTTCGAAAAGCATGCAGTTACTTAGACCTAGGAAGAAAATCGAACAAGAATTTGAAGAGATTCCATTGTCGCCTGTGATTATTCCTTATTCACCACCTGCTGCTTCTACAAGGCCGAAGAGTAGCTTTTTAGCTAAGTTTAACCAGAAAAAAAACTAATATTTTTTAGAAGATTTAAATTTATTTTTATGAATTGGGATATGAAAAACCCTACAAACTATATTTCACTATTTTTATTCTAATAAACCTAAATCTAAGTATTAAAAATGAATGAATATAAGATGATTAGAAAGTGATTTATTCTAGTTATCAGGAATCTCTTTTTGTTTTACTGCAGTTTGATATTCAGAGTATAAGTCACTTACTTCTAAGTCAAGATTTAATTCTAGTTCCCAGTACCAATCAGGAAGGTTGTGCTTAATATATTTCTCACCTTCTTGCCAGGTTAAAGTCTTTGGCGTATCAATACTTCTTGATATAAGTTCTTCAACTGTGTAGTATCTTTGTTCAAGTAAATTGTATCTCCATTGGAAGTCTACATTGTTATTCCAAAGATCTTCGAAATGTTTGATAGTTTCGTCAAGTTCGATATTAGAATTTTTTTCTACTCCAAGTTTTCGTAAGGTTAAGAGAATTTTATAATAAGGTTCCCATGATGTGATTTCTTTTATTTGCTTCTTCTTGCGGATTATTGTAAAAAGTCGATCCCAAATCCATTTTTCATAGTAATCCATGGTCATTAAATTAGCCATGAACTTTAGACAATAAGAATCAATATGAAGAAATCGTGCAGTCTTCCAATTACGGTCAAGTCTAGGCATGATTTTTTCGTGAAGGTAGTTTATTGCATCATAATCTTCTCTTGTATTAAAACTTATCGCTTCAACTAATTCATAACACCCGTATGTATCGATTTTATTCAACCCTTTCTCAGTAAAGTCTTTGATCACACTTTCAACAAGTGGGAGTTTACAATTGTTTGATCTCATAAGCCCATAAAAACACCCATAGATTGTCCGAGTATCCATATCGGAAATAGTTTTACCCAAAAAGAACTCAATTTCTCTCCAAAGGAAGCTGTCGTAGTTCTCAAACTTTGCAGCATTGTAACACAAGTAAGCTACAGTTGCAGATGAGAGTTCAATGTTTTGCTTGTATTTCATTCTGTTCATAATGCTCACTACAGGGTTTTCATAGCCATCATAGGTTGAATATGCCCCAGTAAAGTTCCTACTATCTAAAGGGTCTTCAGTAAATGCCATATCTTCAATTTTTGCTAGTTTTTTACAGTAATGCTTCTTGTAAAAATGATAGCCGGACATGCCTGGGTACCAATATCCTCGAATAAGCCCTCTAATCATTTACTTTAAATATGGAGTCTAAAAGCATTTAGATAGTTATTAAGAACTTAAAAGTGTATATGAGATTATTAGTACTATTTGTTTATATGATTGGATATCAGCAAGGAATTCAAAATATTTTTAAATTTTATATTCTATTGTTTATCATTGGAAAATAGTCTTCAAAGTTTTTAGTGTTATTTTACACGCTAATAGGTTCTTTGTCCATAGAAATTTTAGATCTTTTTTTAAACTTATGGCTTATTTTATTAAATTGTAACCACTTAAATACGATATAAGAACATTATTTTCTAGCATGTAGTTTTTCTACCTTGAAGTCAAATATATCATAAAAATTATCCTTAGGTTGACATTAATTTATATAAAAACAATGATAAGACCAGAAGAAATAATTCAGAAAAAGTACAAAGTTACAGTAGAATTTAATGAAACCAAAAATTCAGAGGAATGCATCCCTAAGATTTTAACCAAGACTGAGAAAGATGATTTTCTCTCTGTCACTCATCGCCGTAGTCATCATAGAGAGACAACCCCTACAAATATCATACAAAGAAATATCACCGACATGCAAAAGAATTTGAATAAATTATCTGAAGCTGTTGATGTTCAGACAAAAATTCTCTCTGGACACAACGATGAAAATTTGCAAGATTTTGAAAAACGTCTAGAAAGTAAATTTGCTCAGGTGCAAAGAAAGCTGAATAAAAGAAACACAATTTCAAATGGAAAAGAAAAATGCTTAGTTTTCTAATTATCAGTTTCTATATAATATAAACTTAAGCTAAGGATTATAAGGTGTTGACCTGGTTATTAAAATATAAAACTAAGGGAATTTTTATATTACATATTGATAAAATTAAAAGCTACTAACTATAATATTAGAAAGTTCAGATGTATAATAGTAAATCAGATATAAAATGATAGTAAAGATTTTTTTAAAGCACTTGAAATAATAATTAAGTTTGTTTAGATTGTCTTTTCCCCTTAACTCAAGTTAATAGGTAATTTTAAGATTTTCCTTGATAGAATAATCTAGAAAAATTTCCATTTTTATGCTAATGAGGCTATATAAGTAAATATTAAATCAAAGACTTCATAAAATATTAATTATAATGATTATAGACTTCAAATAGCAATATTTTGTTAACAATATGCAAGTTACTTTTAAATTCAAAATAAAAAACAATTTAAAATTAAAGCTTAATAGAAGGCTAAATGCTTATAAATGAAATAGAAATTTTATTTTTAAACTTTATATTTATCAATGAGCTTCTCTTTAATGTTTTCGAGCTGTAGGTTAATGCATGTTTTATCTTATAAATATGTAAATAATTCTATTTTATAAATGTCATAATGTTATAACTGCAAGTAGATTTTTTAAATTAGTGTAAGAAAACTTTGTTATTTGCATTATAGATTTAGCAGGTCAAATTTAAGTTTTCAAGGTTTTTAGGTTAAATTTTAACAAACTTCTCCTTCCCAACCCATAAAATTTACTCACAACCCAATCCCTATTCAAAAATTTAATCTTAACTCCCTAAATTCTAAATCTAATCCTCCTAACCCATATTTTTAATCATCATATAAATCTTAACTCCCATTACCCTCTAATTAAATATTTCACATCATAAAAAATCTATAAATTTTCTATAATATAAAATGGAACAAATAGGCAACTATACCTTAATCAAACAAATCGGTGGTGGTAATTATGGCAAAGTATACCTAGCGAAGAATACATCACAAGCCTTTTTTGCTATAAAAAAAATCGAAACCCGTGGGATCAATAAAAAACTCCTTAGTCTAATTGAAAATGAAGTGGCAATCTTAAGTGTCACTAACAATAAAGGAATACTTAAGCTTATTGAAAGTATACAACAAGACAACAACATTTACATCATAACAGAATATTGTTCTGGAGGAGATCTTGAGAAACTTCTCAATAAATGTCGAACAATTCCAGTTCATATAGCCAAAAGATGGCTTAAGAGGATTATTCAAGCATTAAGTGATTTAAGAAAACAAAATATTATCCATAGGGATATAAAAATAGCTAATCTTATGCTCACAGATCCTGATCCGGAAAAGGCAGATATCAAAATCGGCGATTTTGGCTTTTCGAAATTTTTAGGACAGAGTTTGACTTCAACTCAATTAGGAACACCTTTGTATATGGCCCCAGAGATTTTTAATACAAATCACTACAATTATAAAATTGACATATGGAGTTTAGGTGTTGTAGCTTATGAAATAATATTTGGGAAGCCCCCATTTCAATGTTTTAAACTAGAAGAATTAAGACAATTGCAAAGAAAACAAATATTGTTTCCTGAAAGCATTATTATTGAAGAAGAAGCTAAAGATGTTATTAGAGCTATGCTAACTTATGATCCTGATCAAAGATTTGATTATGATCAGTTGTTGCAGATGCCGTTTTTTATTGAAGAGGACAAATTGTTGATACCGATCAGTTTTGAAGATAAGAAACTTGATGAAGAATATGAAATGATTGAAAAAGATGTGGTTGGACAAGAAAGTGAAGAAGAATATGAAGACTTGCTGGATGATAAAAAAAGTGCTTCTGACCTTGTTGAGGAAAATAAAGAAGAAATCCTAAATCAAAAATGTAATTTTGAAGAGGAGAAAATATCTCATTTAATAATATCTGATGCTAGGTTATCAGAAAAACCTCAAGTTCCTTTAATCAGCACCCAATCAATATACTTATCAAAACAACAAGCTAAAATACCTGAAGAAATACCTGCTAAGATGGGGAAAATAGAAGCATCGGTTAATGAAATACCCAAAAACTCTGTTAGGATGGGTAAAATAGAAATATCGGCTAAAGAAAATATTGAAAAAAACAATGAAAATAATAGATCCCAACAGGAAATACAGAATTTATTACTTCAACATGAACATAAAGAAAAACTTATTGAAGAGGTCAAAACTCTTGAAAGCACATTTTCTAAAATTGAAGAAATTTTATATGGGATTTCAAAATATGTGCATGGAAATTTCAGCACCATGTGGTTGCAAATTGGAGAAATTAATTCAAGATACCCACAAAACGAGTATTTGGGTAAAGTTTTTTCGGAGAAATTTGATTTTTATCAATTTCAAATCATAGATGCCGAAGAGAAAATTGAAAATCTGAAGAAAACCTTAAAAGGTCAGGCAAATGATATGGTTGTTCAGGGAAATATTATTGATCAAGCTTATACTTACTTACAGAATTCAGATTTAGAATCAAAGAAAATAGCATTTACATTATTAAACGTTGGGTATTACTTATACCCTGAAAATGAGATTATTCTTGAAGCTCTTAGTACTGCTTAATAGACAAAATCATCATAATTTCTTAGGTTAATTAGCTTTAAAACCATTAAAAATATCCCCATAATTTCATTAAATACTCAAACTCTCTTATTTCCTATCAAAAGTAAATTTTTATAATTAACCATTTCTAAGTGGCTTCCTAAGATATTTCGTCTCTTCAGTCTCAGACCTAATACTTGCACTACCAACAATCCTCGCACTTCCTGGTTCTTTTCNATTGTTCAGGGAAATATTATTGATCAAGCCTATACTTACTTACAGAATTCAGATGATCTAGAATCGAAGAAAATAGCATTTACATTATTAAACGTTGGGTATTACTTATACCCTGAAAATGAGATTATTCTTGAAGCTCTTAGTACTGTTTAATAGACAAAACCATCATAATTTCTTAGGTTAATTAGCTTTAAAACCATTAAAAATATCCCCATAATTTTATTAAATACTCAAACTCTCTTATTTCCTATCAAAAGTAAATTTTTATAATTAACCATTTCTAAGTGGCTTCCTAAGATATTTTGTCTCTTCAGTCTCAGACCTAATACTTGCACTACCAACAATCCTCGCACTTCCTGGTTCTTTTCCTTTAAAACTAACCTTAACATCTTCAGTATCAGACCTAAAACTTTGACTTTTAGCGATTTTTATTGAATACTTCCTAGCNCCTTTAAAACTAACCTTAACATCTTCAGTATCAGACCTAAAACTTTGACTTTTAGCGATTTTTATTGAATACTTCCTAGCTTCTTTAAATTTTTTCTCCCTTTCAAATCTAGCTTTAGCAATAAGCGATTTCCCTTCTTCAATCCTACTATAATCAAGCACTTCAGAAAAAGTTAACTGACTAAGACCAATTGCGTTCATCATCCTTCCATATACATTAAACCCATTAAGCAAACAGAAAATAATCAAAATCAAAGGGAAAAAAATACTAAAATAGTTTTGGATTTTCTCCATAAGGTCACTGATTTTAATAACTTCTCTAAATTTTGTCCCTTCAACATGAGCTAATAAAGTAAAATTATAACTCAAAGCTGGAATAAGCCTAGCCATAAAACATGCACTCCATATAAGATTTGCTGGATCAGTATGATTGTTTTTATATAAACCATATCGACCTTTAAGTTTTAATTGAAATAATGGAACATATGTACAAACAACAATATAAAGTAATGAAGCAAGGCAAAATAGTTGTGCTTGGGTTTCATCGTGTATATAAGAAAGACCTAAAAATATGACACTAATGTTTTTAGTAAAAAAAAGAGTACTTTCACCGTATAATACTATAAGACTCATAAGGGCTGCTATTATAGATAAAATTCTAACGCAAATAAGTTTTAGGAAACAATACCAAAACCATTGGAGGAACTCGTAAAACCGATATAAACACCCTGGCTTACTAGTCCATAATTGTGATCTTATATAAGTTCCTGGTTTATTTTTGCTATTTATAATATCTTCTATGTTAAAAACTTCATCTAATAATTTTTCCCAACGGCTCTAATTATATTTTTACCATTCAGATCGAAGATTTTCAGATATCAAGTCTTTAAGTTCTTTATGAAGTAAAACTAAATCATTGTATTCAAGATTACGATTTTCATTTGAGTCAACTTGGCGGGAATTTTGTGATGAGGAAGGATGGCTAAGAGAATCTTCAGGGCATTTACTTAAGATAATATTGATATATTCACGTAATTCTGAAGCTTGAGAAATCCGAGAAGAGTATCTCATAGCTTTAGCTACACATTGATTAAGCCGATATTTACTGTCTATGCAACTTTCATCTAAAGGTACGGATTTTAATTGTAAATTCTCTAAGGTTTGGGATAAATTTCCTAACACCCAAAAGTTAATTGGTATAGAAACAAGGCCAAATCCTAGAAGGGTTACTAAGAGAAATAATCCCCAA
Organism: Stentor coeruleus; assembly: GCA_001970955.1. Lineage (NCBI taxonomy): Eukaryota > Ciliophora > Heterotrichea > Heterotrichida > Stentoridae > Stentor > Stentor coeruleus. The sequence goes on from MPUH01000055.1 coordinate 125,649, forward strand.
ATATTCCCCATCAGGACCAAAATCCCAAGTACTTTATCTATTTCTAATTTCTCAACAAAATACAAATACATAATCAAAGCTATCCCCAAAGCAATAATCATCAAAAATGACCTAATTTGCCTATATATAGCATTCCGTAGTTTTGAAGCAAAAGTAAACTCCCCAGAAGTATGAAATTTCTCAGCTATAGGCAAAGCTAGCCAACATAAACTAAATGTTGTCCAATACACAACTTTCCATTCAATTTGAATAATATAATTTTCAGCCTCTCTATCTTTGTTAGCTTCAAATATATCATATGGAAGTAGTGCAACAATACTAAAAGATGTTGACCATCCCACAAATACTAAAAAGTAAACAAAGACTGGAGTTTTTTTTGAAGGGTAGTTCAATAAAAGAAAAACGGTAAACAAAAACAAAATCACAAGGATAAGTATAGTAAACCAACTTACCATTATCTAATTATTATGTCTTTTTTTAAGTTAAACTAAAATACTAAATATGGGCTGTGGTAGTAGTTCACCTAATATCCCTGCAGGTGGTCTTAAAGTTAATGTTCAGCCTAAAATTATGAATTTTGATGGGAAACTCGTCCTTTTAGGCAATTCTGGTGTAGGGAAAAGCTCAATTGCTATGAGATATGTTAATAATACATTTTCAGAAGCTTTTGAAGTTACTATTGGAGGAGGATATTTGCAACAGATTGTAAGGCTTAAAGATGGGTCGAGTTTAAAACTTGATATATGGGATACTGGAGGACAGGAAAGATATAGAGCACTTTTACAACTTTATTATAGAGATGCAGATGTTGCTTTGATAACTTATGATGTAAGTAATGCTAAAAGCCTTGATGATTGTGAGTATTGGGTTAATGAATTAAGAAGGACTGAAGAAAATTGTATTTTGTGTTTGGTTGGGAATAAAATTGATATACCTATAGAAGAACAAAAAGTTAATAGTAAAGATGCTCAAGAATTTGGAGAAAAATATGGGATGATGTTTTTTGAGACATCGGCTAAAACTGGAGAAAATGTTAATAAGCTTTTTGAGAGTGTCTCACAAGAGATATTAAGGAAGAAAACATCTGGATGAGATATAATAAGGTTTAATTAGTAAAAAGATAGACAAGGATTAGATTTTATTAATTAAGATGATTTTTTTATTTGGGTGGGGTTGCTTTGAGGTGAGTTTGATTTAGGATTTTTAGGTTTATTGGGATGATATTGATGCAATTTATTATGGGATTTATTTTTTAAGGCTTGTGATAAGGAAGATAGATTAAGTTTTGAATTATTAACGAGTATATTTTTGTGTTAAGTAAGGAAATAATAAATATCATAGTGTCGTAGAGGAATTATTATTTTAGATAAGGTTTCTGTATAATTTTATTCTCACATGAAATTTTAAGTTCAAAAATTAAGCCAAACACCTTATAAAAAATTTCAACTACCTCACGTTTTCTAATTACATTTTATTTTCTAATAAAATATTAGGGTCTTTATAACACCCTTAAAAAAACTTAAATTTCTTCATATAATGCCTTAGTCTTTATATCAAAATTATTCACCCTAATAAAAATATATTTTTACTATAAATCACTAATAACAATACTTCTCAGTCATTATACGACTTCATAAATATCCCATTCACCTTTATAATACCTATGATGAACTCTAACATAAACATTCCCATTTCCATGCTTTTTACTTTTATATCAACACCAAGTAAAAACATCTTAATTAGGTCAATAAAAATTCCCAACTCATGTCTACAATCATTACAAAACTCCCCATCATATTTTCATACAAAACACCTTTTCCATCCAGCTTCCTTATAAATATTTCTATTACTCTAAACATAAATTCATTTTTCCATGAAACTTACTCTCAGCAATACCACAAAAATATTTCATTCTATCAGTCCATAAAAAAAGCCTCTTGTTCATTTCTATTTCCATATTTAAACATGCCAACATATAGACCATCTACAAAAGTCTCTTTTCCTGAAAATTTTCCCATCAGAAAATTCCTGATTTTTATCATCAAAAAATGTCTTCAAAAATTTCTCCGTTACTATAAACAACTCAACTTTTACCCATAACTTTTCCTCCTTCTATAATTCTTCTAATAAAATACAGATTATAATAGACATTTAATACTATTGGTAAAACTTAAACATAAAAATCAAGACTTAAAACAGAATCCTTATACCAATTTTCTTTCTATCATATTAATAATACATATAATCAAATATAGTGTTATAATGTCTTACAAAAAATTCCAAAGGTCCATTCCAAGCAAATATGCCGAAAAAGTTGTCGAAACTGAAATCAGCATTGAAAAGCACTGTACTATTGAAGCTGTGAAATCTCTTTTGCAGTTGTATATAGTAAGAAATATTTAGGAAGGAATTGAGTATTATGAAGCAATAGGTGATGAGAAATATCTTTACTATAAGAGTAAGATGGATAAACTATTGTGTTCAAAAAGAGACTTTTTAAGACCTAAAAGAGACATGAATGCTGAAAAAGAAGCTGAAGCTATTATAAAAAACTATGAATTAAATGCAATGAATGTCACTTCTAAAATACATAACAATTTTTTAGAACAAAATTGTGCATTATCAGACCGAGTTAATTCTAGAAAGCAGATAAATAGGAGATCATTTGCTCCAGGTAGTTTTTCTAAACTATACGACATTAATGATATCCAAACAAAAATTTCAGAGGCTATAGAAGAACTTGTACAAGCTGAAATGCAACTTATAAAAGAATCCAAAAAAAAGTACCAAAAAATTCTGACAAAAGATAACTGCATAGAAGCTGTAAACATGTTAAATGATGAAGTTGAAAGAATTAAATCTGAATTTAGTAGAAAAAAGAAAGCTGCTATTAGTCAAATTCTTTCTAATGACTGCTAGCTTAGGTACTATAATGTTTTTATTGAAGTAACCAAATAATTTAAAGGTTTATATATTATATCATCATTAAAATAAACACAAACAATTTCTAATCACAAAACTATAGCTCGCAAGGGAAAATATATAAAAATGTTTTTTTACATATAATATCTTATTAGCATCATTAAAAAATATCATCCTCCAACTAACCTAAATATAAATTCTGATATTTTCACGATAAACATAAAATATGGACTACATATCAGTTTCTTACTCCTATAAAGAACAAGGTAACATGTTTTGGAAAAAGCCTGATATTGAAAATGCTATAAAAGAATACTCTAAAGCTCTTCTTTGTCTTAACCATATATTCAAAGAAAACCTAGTTTCATCAGAAAAAGAGACGATGAAGCTTGTAAAAGAAATCCAAATCCCATGTTTGCTTAATCTTGCCGCATGTCACTTAAAAGCTGGAGAAAAATATGAAAAAGCCATAATCCATTGTAATGATGTGCTTAATATAGAACCTGATAATACTAAAGCTCTTTATCGTAGAGCTTGTGCAAACATAGAATTAGGTATATATGATAAAGCATCAAAAGACTTAGACTCAGCCAGACATATTGATCCTGATAATAAAGAACTTAGAGAAACACAAGCTAAACTTCGATTATTAAAAACCAAAGGTAAGAAAAATAATTTTTCTATGTCAAGTTGGACAATCTTCGGCAAATCCTTACTTTTGAGTTGTAAAAGAAAAGCAATGATATAAACAAAATGTAATAAAAAACTAGTAAAATCATTATAATGATCACAAAAATTATTTAGAGTTTTGAAATTTTAAATCGAAGCTCCTTTTTCATTTTTTCTTTTGGTTTTTGTTTAGGTTTCCATTTTTCTACAGATGTCGCCCTTGATGTAAAGCTGATTAGTTTGAACTTTTAGAAATATTTTTTTGTTAGAGATTTATTGTAGTTTTTGTTTTAGTGTCTTCAGACAATGAATCTTTTAATAAATATGTAAATTTAGAATCTTATATGATATATGAGGTTGATTACCAGTGAATATAAATTTGTTTTAAAGGTGATAAGCTTTGGTTTGTATTACAAATCTTCAGATATTTTATTAAGGTTTTATAATCTTTATTTCTGGCTAGGTCAATAAGATTAAGTTTTTATATTAGATTTTCATTATTTGTTGTGTAGTGGATATAATTACATTAAGATGAGACTTTGAACTATGGTTATTTATGTTTGTAGAGAAAACTGATAGATTTATTTTCCATTATTCAATAACTTTAATAATATCTGCATATATATAAGCAGGAATATACATCGATTCCAAATATATGCATATTAACTTTAGCATCTTTTCTTATTCCGATTTTTTCAGGTTGGGTAAATCTGTTATTTGTTTGTTATAAACTTGTAATATGCTGATTTATATTGATAATTATATTTTTCTGTTCTCTTTTCGATAATCTCAAAATTTTCTTTAAGGTCTCTGTAGTTAATTCCTAATTTATATCCCTTTCATTATATAATTCTTCCTAAAAC